>NQIM01000046.1:0-140252 GCA_003426235.1 Xylaria polymorpha | reverse complement strand
CTTTGTAGGCATTGCTAATCTTATCGAGGACTCTGCGGAAGTGCATCATAGGCGAATAGGCTATTGAAAATAGTAAATAATGGAATAATTGACAGATATTGATCGATGGTAACAGACAACTCTTGGTTATACTTAACTGCAGCAGTTATACTACCCAGTTTTAAACAGGACTTGGAATGACAGCATCATTCTCATTAGCTATTGAAAACCCTCTAAGAAATTCTCGCAAACTACCAGCCTCAGGGATTCCTTCTGAGCATATATACTGGAAGTCAATATATATATGCACTGATGATGCTCAATGAAGAATGAGGAGATGTGAGATCACATACGGTGCTCTGAGGGGCGTTCAATGCTATGAATGTGTGATGCACTCCTTACCTATATAAATATCAGGATCTTAGATAGGGGTATGTATTGATTATTGTTACTGCTCCAAGGTCTGATCCTTCGCGACGTCTCTGTGTAGCACGCACGCATACCGAGGGTTCGGGACACCCATATAATGTAAATAATCATATGAGCGGCAAGCTGCTAATCAGATCAGTTCGGATTATATCATATCAGATTTTTGCAATCTAGAGAACTACCTGATCACTCCTGCAAACTGCCTGACCTTCTGAGATAGGCACATGCGAGATCGACGTAGCCAGCGATTTGGGCGAGGCGATTCACGCATAAAGACTGCAGCTCGCCCGCCCTGTAGAAGGGGAGCCACCTGTATAGATGAGGCTGGTTTACTTCCATTCCTTTCGCTACTGGAACGTACAATAGTTATGTTGTTAAATATACCCTGCGGTGTAATTGATATGGCAGAGCTGGTTTCGTGAGTCCTTGGTGCGCAACTGGAATATACCTTGCCTTCTAATGCAACAAATTGCGTAGGTATTTCAATCGACCGAACAGAAAAGGGTGTACTGTTAGGGGAAGAAGAGATAGGCCGGTTTGTTTTTTTAGACGAACTGAGAATATTTGGTATTATCATACTGTAGACAAATCTGTACTTCTTGATATGCTAAAGTGTTTCGTACTGGCGGCAAGGTAGCGTGTCGGTAAACACAATGAGGAAAACGTTGGTAAGGGTCCATTTACAGGATAATATATCTAATGCGACATAGCAAAAGTCTGATCGAGTATGGATCAGAATGCCGCACAATAGACGCTCTTCACGTTAGGCTGGACTATTGCTGGCTAGCATACGGTTGGTTACATTGTATATGTACAATTGATGGTCTTCGACGACATTGTGGTATGTTTCCAGCACTACGAGGACTTCGTAAACGCCATAGCTGTTCGGAGCAATTCTGCTGATTATAGCCATCGTTCGTTGATGCCGAATGGTCGAGCGAAGAGTCGTGGGGAAAATTGTAATTAGTGCAGGTTGCCGGCAATTGTGCACCTATTTCACAAGAAAATCGAGGTATTGTACTCCCTCAAAACTGTATATAGATGATCGATAATGTGGTCTTTATCTACTATGTTGTTGTGTCCTCTGCTGCACTGGATACTAAGTTAGTTGCTTCCGAGGTCGTGTTATGCACGCATGGGGTAAACTAGTACAGAGTAGGTACCTAGTGAAGGAGTCTTCCCCATATCTTTTGCTAATCCGTTTACTAAGGTTAGGAATCTTATGCGATACAGTCCCAGGGCCCTTGCACATCCAACTTTCTCTAAATTTTGGGCGAGATCTCTCCGATCTGATGGCGGGGAACAGTCCGTAACTGACGTTCAATTTTGTATTACAGAATTAGCCCTTGTACCAATAAAGCGGTGGGGGGCAAGAAGCATATTAACTACCTAAGATATAACTAAATAATTTCTTCACTTTTATGATACAGACTTGATAGGTATCTTGATTATCGACGTTTTGACGGTACTGGTATTCAATGTTTGGACATAAAGGGAGCTAACTAAAACGGGAGGAATCCGATGGACCGGGCGGCTCGGCTAATCGGTGCATTGTCACCCTTGCCGGTTTACAGTATGTCGCATGACGTCACTTATCCAGCTAAACTGAATAGGGAGAACTTGAGCTTGGAAACGATCTAGGTACAGCCATGGTCTCGCCAAGCGATATCCTTATTTACAGTTGCAGTGATAAGAATTTTCTTTGCAACAATCCATGTATTATAAACGGCCCGTAAACAAAAGACTAAAGGATAAGCGGTAAGGGTACACTAGGAGATTCTACGAGTAGATACCACATTAACAGATGTTTTTTCCCTTTCTGCTTTAGCACTCTTACAATCTATTAGGTGATTGAGGTATGTGTAACGGTAAGCGCAAAGGTTTAAGAATAGTAAATACTGTACAGAGTAAGTATGCCAGTGTTCTATAGGATCTACAGTAGATAAGTAAAAAGGTTATGCCAGACAATCTTGGCGTGTGACAGCTGTCCAATTGAAACAAATGTATGATTCGTGAATCTCTGCAGACACAAAGATGGTGTGTTACGAAGATAACTGTGCTGCTGTATACTATGCACCAATAGCAGTAAGGCACAGCGCTGATCGCGGAACCTTTAGGGCTCCGAGTCTGAATGGCAAAGATACCGCTAACACTGTGCTTCTCTTGTCTGCATCCATGTACTACAAGATAGTATAATACATGCCTTAAAATTTGCAACTAAACTCCGGGGGTTACTGGTTTTCGGGTCAACTCTTGCGAGGTTTATAAAATGTGCCTTTACTGAAAATAATATAGGCAGTTGGATAGGTAGGTATTCTATAATATGAGAATAGGGTGGTCATTAGCACTGTAGAACACATGTGAATCTGCCCCGCACATGGAAACTTCTGCACGACGTGGGCACGCTAAAGCACGGCCGAGCCAGCACCATGGCGGCATTGAGGCCAGTGGCGTCGGCTACCCCTTGCATCTAGATAGCCTCGTAAGCTTGGGATCAACTACTGTAGTGCGGGGGTCAATTTTTTCAAGCGGCGCTGACACTTCATCATTTTTGGTATCTATGTATATATCTACTGGCTCTGGTGGTATTAGTTCATGACTTGTAAACAATTAGGTTACAACTTGTCGACCCCATGAATCGTGTGTACAGTAGGGGGTGATAGATGAAGCCATGTTCTATATTCTTTCAGAATAGGCGAGACGGGCTCGGTTCCTGATTCAACGTCACACAGCGCCGACCCGCTCTGTAGCCGTGCGCCCGTAGACCTTAGATGCCCCGACAACATTGCAGAGCATTGCCTACATGTGTACATGACTACCTATGTAAGGTTAGTACCTTAGGTACTCCCAATGAAAGCGTAGCTGGGGAACTACCTGCAGTGCATATGTACCCGGGTAAAGTAACATCCATTTGAATACCGGTACTGTGTGGGCCACGGAATCAAGAAGCGCGTCATGTCCGCCGCTTGACTGCTTGACATGCTTGACTGGGGGATGCAGTTTAAGGGAAGCCGCCGCCGCCGCCGCCCTTTCACTACATCTACAGTACTATACGCTCTTTTTTTATCCGCCGAAACTTGGAAACTGGAATAGATTGTTTCCTACACATTCACTCGTTCTCGTACAATTTATTCAGCTTCTCGTCACCTCGACTCAATAGCATCCACCTTTCTAACATCTATATACGGTCGCTTCTGTTCTTTACACAGTACCTCTGGCGCTCTGCTGGAAACACCTAGTTCTGAATATAATCCAAGCTTAGCAGCCAAGTGTCCCGTAGCCATTGATGCTGCCGTTCCATTAGGATGGCCGATACTCGAGCTGACAGCGAATTCGATGAGAAGGGCTCGCCTACGCTAGAACATTCTCCTGCCTTCTCAGGCTATGGTGATTCGGAAAAACACGGTAATGGGAGGCCCCGGCATTTGGAGGTTCCCAATGAATCAGATCGCCATGTCCCAGACACCCATTACCTGTCGACAGCCGAATCGCGTGATGAGGCCACTCGACTGGTCGACGACTTAACCCTGCTTCAGGCTGAGCGTGCTGTCAGTAACGAGGGCAGCGAGATCCGCCGCTCTCATTCAAGGGCGCGCACAACTACTTCCGCGAAGGAGGATGTCTTTAACCAGCCTACCCAAACCCCTGTCCTCAATCAGCCGCCCGAGTCTTCAAGCACGGTTAGGAAAGTTTACGAGCTCGTTAAGAACCTACCACGCTTCATCAGATATTTCCTCTATAGTTTGCCTGTGACCGCTGTTCTATTGATCCCTATTCTCCTGGGTATCTTCCTGGATCCTGATTCGCAAGCTGTTATCGGGGGCCCAGGAGGAATTCAACTGCTGTGGTTTGGGATATGGCTTGAGGTTGTCTGGTTGTCTCTCTGGGCCGCGAGGATCACCACCTCCGCTATGCCGTACGTTTTGGGGCTTTTTGCTAAGATCAGCGGTTCTGGATATTTCTCAAAGTGGAGAGACGTTGGTCGCCAACTCGAGCTTCATCTGGCCATATTCTTATGGCTGCTTGCCATTCTCATATCATTCCTTCCCATTATGAACAACCATAAGGTCCCGGCACGTGTTCCAGAAGAGTCTGATACCCCATATCCTTCTATAGGGTGGGTTGGTGTCGTTAACAAAGTCATCATCGCTCTCTTTGTACTGGCTGTCTTGAACTTCGTCGAGAAGATTTTGATTCAATGGATCGCCGCATCTTTCCACCAGCGTACCTACTCGAATCGCATTGAGGTGAACAAACAAAGTATAGCGTAAGTATTCAAGGTCTTCGATGTTATTTTTTACTCACATGAACACTAGGTATCTTGTCCATCTCTATGAGCATTCAAAAGATCGGCTGGTCTCGGAAGAGGCAGTCATGGGAGCTCAAGCTGGCTCAGGAATCAGAACGCCACTAGGCTTAATTGCCAACAACGCGAGAGAGGTTGCTACCAAGATTGGGGATATCACTAATCGTGTAGCTGGTGACTTCACAGGTCGTCAAATTAAGCTAAGCAGCCATCCACGCAAGGTGGTTTCTGAGTTGCTGCGCAACTCAAATTCGGCCCAAGTTCTAGCTCGTCGACTATTTCGTACTTATGTACAGAATGGGAGCGATGTCCTCACTCCCGCAGACTTGAATCCTGCATTCCCTAATACGGAATCTGCGGAGGCTGCATTCATGGTCTTTGACCGCGACCTCAATGGTGATGTTTCCATGGAGGAACTAGAAGCCTTTGTCGATGAGGTTCATCGCGAGAAAAAAGCGATTGCCGCCTCTGTCAAAGATCTAGATTCGGTCATTACGAAGTTAGATCGAGTTTTCTTCGTCATAATCTTCATAATTGCTCTTATTGTTTTTGTCTCTACGATCTCCCCATACACATCGGCTGCCTTGGCTTCGGCCGGCTCCGCTGTTCTCGGCCTCGCCTGGGTTCTGCAAGCCACGGCTCAGGAGTTTCTTCAGTCGATCATCTTCGTTTTTGTCAAACATCCGTTTGATGTGGGCGATCGTGTTACAATTTATGGCAATACTGGATCGACCTTGCAAGGTGATGACTACTATGTTACTGAAATCTCCTTGTTATATACGGAATTCAAGAAGATGCAGGGTCACATCGTTCAGGCACCAAACTCCGTATTGAACACCTTGTTCATCCTAAATCATAGGCGCAGCGGCTCGTTAGCGGATATTTTTACGCTTCAAATTAAATATGGGACGCCTTCGTCGGTGATCACGGAGCTCGAGGCCCGTATGACTGAGTTCGTTTTAGCGAACAAACGCGACTACACTGGCAAGATTATCACCGAGCTTGTCAGCTTTGAGAAGGCATGTAGTATGACAGTTAACTTCATTTGCTTCCACAAGTCGAGCTTCCAGAACGAGTTATTGCGCCTGACTCGCCACAATAAGCTCGCTATTGAGTTGATGAACCATATGGTAGCGCTAGGCATCGAACAACCACGCCAACAATTCCAGGTGTCGGGCAGGGACTTTCCCATCTACCAGACCAATATCTCACCTCCTTCATATCAAGATCAGAACCAACACCCAACGGTAGATCCCGCCTTGCTTACTGCAACGCGACGACGAGGTAACTCTCGAGCTTCTGACGCCAACGATATGTTCCAGGATGTATTCGTTAGCCGTAAGCTAGCCAACAACAACATCCCGACTACGCAACTCCCGCCACGCATCAACGAGGAGCCGGCGTCAGGCTCAGCGACCGGCGCAAGAACTAGCCTTAACCTTGGGCGACCTTCAACTAATGGTAGTGATAGGGGTAGCAACAAAGGATTATTCAACCGTTCAGTAGGCACTCTCCGCAGGAATAGGACCACTAATCGTCGGTCGATGGATCGCTCCAGTGAACGTGTTGACCGAGATATGGTGTAATCAGATTTTGTTACACGAGAGACGGAGTCTCTTAATGGTAATACCGCATCGGGGAGTCGCTATCTTGGGTCTTTGACGTTACCTGGTTTGTAAGTAATAATGATTAACGACATAGCGACGAAGAAAGAAAATCAGTCTAGAGGAGCAAACGGACCATAGATATAGGATAGAGAATGCTGGTCAGACATATAGCATTTGGTTCAGAGGCTTGACACCATACCCGATATATAGACGGAGCAATGAGATTCTGCGCATATAAGTTATGTCATGCGTTACCCAAGGCGTTCATCACCACAATACCTGTCTACCTACTCTCGGTGAAGTCTTGTGTGCTTAATAAGTTGCGTCTACTTTACTTAATTGCATGCACGAAATTATATGAAGAAGAGTATGTAGTTGTGCAGAAAGCACAGGAAACAGAGCAAGCTGCTTCAGTATCGTGTATTTGCCACGATGAGCTGGTGTCATCTGGGCTAGGTGCTATGTAGTCCTTCTCCCATCTTCCCATCTGCCTCCCCCATCCTCACATTATGCCGTTTTCTCCAATTCCAACATTGACTCCTGCATGCCGCATATATGTCCGGGGTATCATCATTCATCACTACTTAGTAGGTAACACTGCAGAACCCAATGCTCCAATTAAATAGAAAATAACAAAATAAATAAAAAATTTAAAAAAGCAAAAAAGCAAACGCCCCTCGCCTTGCCGCCAGGTTTTCTTGTATTGATTTCCTTAAAGCTCCGCGCCGCGCCATTTGGTATGAAAATGCAGAGTCACGTATCAAAGCGCTGTGCTTAAATCAAAGACTGTTTTTCCAACCGAACGAAATAAATAGAACGCCGGTCAATGCAATTATGTGCGGTGTGAAGGACAAATGCATGCTGATTTCCTGACAGTCTTATCTAGGGAATGCAATGGGGGTTATTTATGATTTTAAGTGTGAATGTGTTGTTCGTCATCCCCCATTATGAAGATGAAGTCTTGGCCACTGTCGTGACCTGGTTGAGGAGATTGGCGATGCTGTCAAGAAAATCCTGATCTGCATTCGGGGCTGTTGCGCTAGCACGTTCACTGCTCTTAGCACGTTTCCGGCTTGCGGGTGGCTCGTTTCGATATGCAGTCAGATCCTCGTCTTCGACCTGATCACATTCACGTTTACGCTTATGCTGGACTCCACCAAAAAAAGACGATGATCTGCTCATTCGATTATTTCCCGTAACCCCAGGCGGAGTGGGTAAAACAGAATCTGGCGCTGGGTCTGAAGCAGGTGGTGATTGACTGGGCGTGAATGACTTTTCGGGGGGGAGTCCGTAGTCTCCTAGTCCTGGAAACCTCTTCCCTTCTTGAAGCATGGGTAGTGCAAGTGACTCGTGCAGATACTCCCCATTAGGCATTTGTACTAGTCCATTCGCCTTCATTCGCCAATACGGATCTGAAATATGGGGGCGGGTTTTAGAAACTCGGTTCTGATTGAACCCCAAGCTCGACCGATAACTGGAGCTGAACGTTGAGTTGCGCAAGCTACTCGTCGACATGGATAAGGAGCCCCGACCAGTACCACTCGAAATTGCGCGAAGCATAGCGGTTTTTGACCCATCCTTGTGGGTTTTTGTTTCTGGAAATCGCTTTAGAGGAGGGAGCCCGCGTTTCCGCCGCCGCTGGTTCTCGGAGCGTAGTCTTAGCTTCTCTGCTGGGAGTATATCACTTTTGGGATCAACATCGTCATCCTGGGCAGCATGACGGGCAGCTGCCTTTTCGTCTTGCACTCCGCTGAAGACGCCCGTGGCTAACAAAGCTTCCTCGAGACTCTGCTGGGATTGTGTTGACTCTCGCATCCTTGTAATTTCCTGTGTGTGTCCTCTGCTCCTCCTTCCAACAAGTTCCTTCGTCTCCTGAATAGCCTGCTCTCTCTTCGCCCCTTCGGCGGTTTCACGCTCCATGGTACTCTGGGGTGAATTCCACTTTCTGGCCTTTTCCTTCTCAAGTTGAATACGCTTGATAATCCTCCGTTTACGAGTAAGATCGCGCCAACGATAGAAGAAGGTAACTTTGAGGCTATAATGGCGAAACTTAAGCGCCTCGGCCCATGATTTTTCATCCTCTTCTTGTCGTATTCTTTCCTCCTCGGCAGCCTTGAAGCCTTCCCACGTACTCCTCAATATGTGCTCAACTCCGAGCACTTCTAGTTCGTCTTTCATTAAACCTCGATCAGCTAAAACGAACCACCGGGTGAAATCACCCATTGGGTCTTTCTTGGACATTGTCATAGCCGGAACGGGGGTACTCGACGCCTTTTGATCAGTATTTGATTTCTCTGCTTCTGGGCCAGATGACGTCGACAGTAGTCCGGTTGACGATTCTGACTGGTCCCGGGTATGTGTGTCTTGCCCAGAAGATGGAATCAGTGGTTTGGGGCCTGGTGAGAATGTTGACGACAAGTTCTGGCCTGTTTTGGTATTAGTTGAGAAACACGAGGTAATGCAGGATGTCTATTGAATAGGGTAATAGACGATAGAGTGCACAATCTTTGGCGTATGAACTGAGAAGTAAATGAGAGACGCCACTTACCGACAGATGTGCCATCATTGTTCGCGGTGGCTGAAGATGGTGTTTTCTCAGACCAAGGCTTCTGGGCGCGGATGGGACCAGTGGAAGATTCTGGGAAGCCCGAAGAAACTGTTATAGTTGGTGTAGTGGCTACAGTTGTGAGCGAGCCCCCTCCGACATTACTACTGGAGAACAATGATGGCTTTGTAGAAGCACCAAGGGGGAAGGTCGACCCTGGTTGAGCTTGTGCCATACTTGGAGATTCTTTGTTGTTCTTAGTTAGAAAAGAAAATATATCATTGTGAGTAGAGCTGCTCGATGTTGCAGACATATCATTTTCAGCACTCCCTTTGCCCCTTTGAATTGGTGTTGACACACCGGCATTGGATCGTTTGCTCTCATCATCGTTACCTGCAGCACCTAGGACTACTCCCACTGGCGAGCCATGGGGTTGGCCGAAAAGATTGCCAGTCGTTTGATAACATCGATCCTGTGCCGGTGCAAATCCAACGACGGGGGGGGTCGCAGTGGCTGCGGGCTTGGATGTTTGTGCAGGTTGAATAATATTAGAGAGCGATGAAAAAGATGTGGCTGGAGGCTGTGACCCATTCTCGAATTTTATGTGCGGTGGTTGGTCATTGATGGTGGTTGGAGGGCTGGAAGGTATAGTAGAACCAACACTGGCTATCTCGCTGTCATGTGTAAGGCCAGATGTGTCAAACGAAGTGTTTTCTACGTCAGCAACAAACAAACTTGCTTCTTGGTCCACAATCTGAGGCTCGTCCCTATCCTCTTGGTATACAGTCTGATGAATAATATCAGGCAAAGAACGGCCGGAACGTTTGTGTTCAACAATGCTCCGAGAAAATGCGTGGCGAGTACGTGGTTCTTCAATTGATTGTCGACTGTTAAGAATTGCATACCGGTGGACCCCATCTTGTCCGAAAACAATGCCATGTTTTTGCGCGAAGTCAACTGCCTCATCGTCCGTGTCGAAGCGCAGCCGCTCTTTGAGAAATGTTGGCGTAATATCCTTAGGCCCTTCCCTCGGCCTAGTGTAAGACTTCCTTAGTATCTGAAGTATCGATTTCCGAACATCATTGAAATGAATTTCCGCGAAGCAGGCCATGGTGTACGAAATTTCTGGGGAAGAGACGATGGAAAAGAATATTGCTGCTGCGCCCAAAGCAACTTCCGTCGGTGCATATGGGTTTAAAGGTCCTTGAAGGGTCCACGTGTTTTGCAAGGATTCGACTAAGCACATCGCTGTGCGAATTCCACCAGTGTTCCAAAGACGAGTGCCCCAGCCCTCGACGGTCTCTTTAATAGATGGGTTGCGAGCGTTGAAAACAATGTAGTAGCCCCGGAATTCGGCTTCATTCGCACATTCGATACCTTGCTCAACACAATCGTCGTACAGCTCCTTTAGAGAAATAAGGGTCTTTCCCAACTGCTCGATCTCTTGCTGTTCAGAGAAATCTTCGGCAGCAAAGTCATCTTGTGAGAGAAGGTGCAGTGCTGTGACGTGGAAGCGGGCGATTGTCTCTAGACAATAGACAAGATCAGTCCGCTCGTCTGGCGTTAGATTGTATTTCTGCACAGACAGATCAATTCGGATGGCTCGCGTTCTATCCCAAAGAAAGTTATGCTTCGACGGTAGGAGACTATCGTCTGGTATTAGATCGTCGATAAGATAATCCAGCGTCTTCCGAAGAGTAGAAAAAGAGCGAACATCCATCGGAAGCGGTGCGTCTTGGCCTGCGGCCGATCGGGCTAGCCTCTTCACCATCAGCGAAGGCATCGCAACGAGGTCCCCGGAGTCATCAGGTGTCTTCTCAGGGTTTCTAACGTCGTATTCGACGATCCTAGTGATCTTCTCCCATTCGGGGCACATCTCTTCGGATATCCCCCGAAAGTCCAGTGCTTGCTGCAGGGTACGTCTCTGATCAGGGTCGTCAATTAGTCCTGCCCTTATTAACGATTTCCGCGCCTTCTCCCTGTACGCTTTGTAAGATTCTCGAAAGTTTTCCATCGCCTGGCGCTGCGTGTGACTCCCTGGATTGGCGGGCCATTGAGGAGGTTTGATTCGGTCCTTTGAGAGCTGTTGTTGGATTTTGCTCGCTAGTTCATAAGAACGGCCATCGTGCTTATTTAGAGTGCTATTTGAAACCCCATTGGAAATTATATTTCGCGCATGCCCGCTAGATCCAGAGGTAACCCCACGTTTTCCAACCATACTGGTAGGGGCAGATGAAATTCTACCGTTTTGTCCATTACCCTGTGTACTTGAACCACCTATCCGTTTCCTTGCATCCACAGAGTCGTGCATCAACACTGCGGGTGTATTGGATCTGTTAGGCCATGCTGGCTGGACAAACTCGGCAACTGTTCTCAGGTCGTTGGTGGTTGGTCCAGGAGATGACCGAAGTACACTAGCTGTCGATGGCTTAGATAATTGCAAGCCTGGCGCCGAGGTTTCTTGGTTTACATTTCTGAAAGGGTTTCGGGTTGTGACGATCCCATTCGTTGTTTGTGCCAATGATGGTGATGCTGATCGCTTGAAAGAGGAAGTCGCTGTTGTGGACTGTGTAGAGAAAGGGTTGGACTTGGTAGCCGATGCAAGGAAAGGATTGATCGCAGGGGCCTGGATATTGGTATTGTTGTTGTTGTTTTGGAAAGGATTTGGCGGTGGCTTAGAAAACGGATTTCCCGGTGGAGGCGTTGCCGACTTGAAGGCTACGGGTCAAGAGACATGTCAGCACCAGGTTCTTGGGTTGCGAAGTTCCGCCTGAGAATCGAGGAGGCCGTGGTAAATTGTAGAAGGAATAGAACGCCTAAAGCTCGTGTATCGGGCTCGCCTCTAAATGCAGGATAAATCCCCCATCCAACTGGGCGTCTGGGTGGTGACCTGGGGTATAACGAGCGTCGTAGACGTCAAAGCGAGGCGTGGCAAGTCGAGACGCGCCTTCTATTCGGTCCCAACTAGACTAGCTCAGTCGTGCAGTGCTTGGATGGCGTGCTCATCGTCGATGATCGATGAAAGGAAATCCGTGGACTTACGGTTGGGAGCAGTGGCTGCACCGGCACCCCAACCACCTTGGGGCACCGTGTTAAGCATCGCGTGCGATATGGTGAGTGATCATTGATATATAGGTAGCAGCGCCGTGGATGGCGTAGCCGGGCGCGTTCGAACCTTTGAAAGCGCGCGAGGATGAGATTCGGTGGTGGTGGCGCGCTGCGGAGTGCGGTTGTAGTTATTGTAGAGCAGGTGAGGCTGTGTTTGTTCGTGGTCATACAGCTTGTCGGGGGGGGGAGCTGTTTGTTGATAGGAAAATGATTGCCAAGCGACGTGTTGGCTCCGGTTTACACGTATGAAATGAGCTCTTAGATAATGGTACAGCAGCGTATGGGGGGTGTTGGCTGGTGGTGATGTTCAAGGGACTGAAGGGAAGACAAGCAGTTCGCAACCGGCGAGCTTGCGGCTTCCTGCCATGTTTTACCGCTTCGTGTTTTCCGAAGGGGGGTTAGACTAGCTATAGTCGGCCTCGTGCCTCGTTGGCTGAAACAAAGGGTGAATGGGCGCCAGCTGGCAGACTAAGGCACTTATTGTTGTAAAAGTGGGGTCGCCGGTCGTGGGGATCGGCAGTTGGTTAGGTACTGTACAGTACAGTAACCACACCAAGCTGCCAGGTACCTAAGTCAGACTCTCCAACACACCCAGCAGCAACGGCTTCTCGAACAGTAAAAGGGAATGAGGTCATTCCAACTTCTCCCAACTCCCAACCCACCTAACTGAAGCTATCTGTACCAAACCATCCTGTTGATGATGATACGGAACCCATTCTCCTCCGTTCAGCCTCGCCTTTATCTTTTCCTACTGTAGCGATCCTAACCATCTCTCACCACCTATGCCAGTTGGTGCTGGTGTCAATCCACTACCAGCCTGATTCCTCTTCACCAAGTCCCTGCATTTTGATGTGCCTACACTATGCAGCAGCTCCGCGAACCCCATCCCTGAATACCTAAGGTACCCTACCCTATTGTTTGGATAACGGTCGATTTGCGCATCCTGCGAGAGAGCTATTTGCATTTGGAATTTCTCTAATGGAAGTACCCCCAAGGCTCAGGACCCTCTAAAGCCTGATCCCTCTGCACTCGCCGTCTTCACACCCACCACAGCGTAAGTTTTGCCGTTTGAACTACAATTAGGATTCGGGCACGGAAAGGTCGCTTTCTTTTGCGCCTTTTCCAAAATTGCATGCTTCCCCGGCTTTATTATTGTAACACTTCTTGGTTTTTTCAATGAGATGAACGGCTTACGGTCGCTGCCGGCTTAGTGCTGTACACATCGATTGATCACTAATATTCTACGCAACACAGCACAATAACGGGCCATCACCATACGAAAAGCCTCCAGTGTTCCATCGCCTCGTGCATCGACTCGGTGTTAACTTCCTTTCGTCGAGGGCCTCTGCTTCACCTACCACTCTTATATAACGCAGTCAACACTGCGCCAAACTATGGCGACTTTCCTTGAAGATCCACGCCTTCGGCAACGCTGGAACCAGATATCGCAGACCACCGAAACCGTCACAGAGAATGCCGCAGCTGGTATCTGGAGCTTTGGGCATACCTATGTCACACCATGCCTCGGTTCCGTTGCTTCCGCATTCGATAGCTGTACCGCAGTTTGTCTGGGCGACCGCGAGGAGCGCGCTCGACGAGCGAGAGAACGCCAGCGAGCAAGAGGGGCGGCCGAGTTTAGCTTCGACTTCTACGATGATTGGGATGAGGAGTTCGGCGACCAGGATGGGGGCCTTTTGGGTGGCTGGCGCGCCGAAGACTGGGACCGCTTAGTAGCAGGCTCGGGAAAGCGGAAAAGCCAAGCTGCCGAAATACATGAACAACCACGGACTAGGGCTCGCGGTATGAGCTATGGCACAAAGGTTCCCGGAGAAGGGCTAGCAACCACGACGACCCGACCATCATCCCAAGCACTGCACCTCTCGGGTTTCTTGGTCGTCTGCCATTCAAAATAGGCGGGACCTTAAGGTACAAACCTAGCGCCGCCAATCTACAGGAACACCCGGGATCCATGAAGCAGGCTGAAGAGGGCGAACGTGAACCATTATTGGGCACCAACGATGGTGACACACATCCCCACCCCTTACCGACACAGTCTAGGAAACGGAGTGGTACGGCCGGCAGTGGAGATACCAGCGATTCATATCGGTCACGGGGTGATCTTTTCCCCAGCGATGAAGAGGGAGAAGAAGATGCGGTGCCATTGGATGACGAGTTTACCATTCCGCCGGACCATGATGATCGCTCCAGCAACCGGACCAAAAGTAGTAAAGGAAAACGTAGAGCAAATTACAAGATATCACGGAGCGCGTCAGGAGCGACGATAGATTCGATAAGGCCGTCAGTACGGCAAGGCCTCTATTCAAGTTCTGGCCGACCAAGTCCGGCGTTGCTGCCGGCTCCGTCTCTGGAGGACCTGCAGCGGGAGGAACTACGGCTGGAACTGGAAGAAGATGAAGCGATAGAGAAGAAGCGCCAAGCTGCTGCGAACCTAGCTCTGCATCGGGGCCTGAGTCGGGAGAATCTACAAATTGAATCGGTGCCCGAGGTGAAATCGGAAATCGTAGCGGTTGACCATGTCCCAATCGCAGACTCGGCGATATTAGACGACATATCGGATGATGACGAGACTGAGGCTGACGGGAGATTAGCTTCAAGGGAATCTCAATCGCCGGTCGTATCAGCATCCCCAAGTCCACGGGACGAGTTTATACCCGCCCGGTTACCTCACTTCCGTTAAGTTATATCTTTATCTCTCTGAATTTTGGGATATCATTATGTAGAATTACAAGCGCGGCGTTTTTTGGGCATGGGGTACTCTGCCTGCGGCATTGGACTATCTTGGCTCGGGCGACTCCCTAGGTTAGTGTAATGTCTTTTGGTATGGAAACAAATCAATTAAGCAGCATGAACAAACCGTTACGATACCTATGGCTACATCTTTGCGAACACTATTGTACCGCCGTAATGCATCTGTTTGTCTCACAAATCAACTAACCTTAGAATCCCATCGACGCTGGCATTTGATTTCTTACCGTGCCTTATTCTTCTACATCAACCAATTACGCAAACAGCTTTCAAAGCTTTCAACCCTTTCAAACCCTTTTCCCGAAGGGCAGGCAATTCGTCCACCTACCTAGTCTAGAAGAAGTGTTGCCTCGGCATCTCTCTCCGCACTACCCCCAGAAACCCCACCTCCACCACCTCGACGGGACCTACTTAATAGCTTCACCTACCTACATACCTACCTTGCAGTTACCTTAGTATCTCAAGGAGAATCCAAGGTGTATCACCAAGGCCAAAATACGGCGATAACAGACAACGTCAAGTATTGATATCATAGGAAGCTCTCTCATCACCAATAGACAGGTCCCACTTGCTTTTCGTCTCGTTGCTGATTTGAATTTGCTACGCAGCTGGCTGCTGCAAGGCTCATAATTGAATAATTTTACCGCGCTGACATCTGCATTTACCAAGTACCTATCCAATTAACATTAGGTATTCAATCGAAGGTGAATTGCTCAACCTAAGCTTCGCATACCCACGTCCAAGTCTTGAACATTTGAACTTGGCTCTCACTCCCAGGTACTCTAGTTTGCCATCGTTCCAGATTCCCAAGGTATCTTCAAATAGTCGTCTGTCATCAACCAACCATCGTCTACCCAACACTCATCTCACCAAGCTCCGGACTTAAGCAAAACCGCAACAATGGCGCCCCAGCCTAAAGGCCCCATCACGACGCCGCTCACCCAGCTGCTAGGGATCTCACACCCGGTGCTGCTTGCCGGCATGGCGCGGACATCGGGCGGTCTGCTCGCCGCAGCCGTATCCAATGCGGGTGGGTTGGGTGTCATCGGGGGCTTCATGTATACACCGGACCAGCTGCGATCCATCGTCGCCGAGCTGAAGGCGAACTTGAAGTCACCCGACTTACCATTCGGCGTAGACCTCGCACTGCCCCAGATCGGCGGCAACGCCCGCAAGACGAACCACGACTACACCGGCGGGAAGCTAGACGAGCTGATCGACATCACGATCGAGAGCGGTGCCAAACTCTTCGTCAGCGCCGTTGGCGTCCCGCCCAAGGCCGTCATCGACCGGCTTCATGGCGCGGGTATCCTCATCATGAACATGGTCGGGCATCCCAAGCATGCCGTCAAGGCCCTTGACCTCGGCATCGACATAGTCTGTGCCCAGGGCGGCGAGGGAGGCGGCCACACGGGCGAGATCGCGAACTCGATCCTCATCCCCGCCGTCGTGGATGTCGCGCGCAAGTACAAGCCGCCGATGCTGAAGGGATCATCGGCGCTCGTGGTGGCGGCCGGCGGCATCAGCAATGGGCGGGCACTCGCCTCCAGCCTGATGCAAGGCGCCGTCGGCGTGTGGGTGGGGACACGATTCGTAGCGTCCGAAGAGGCCAACTGCTCCGAGGAGCACAAGCGCAGCGTCGTAGAGTGTGATTTCTCCGAGACGGAGCGCACGCTCGTCTTATCCGGCCGCCCACTGCGCATGCGCACGAACGAGTACATCGCGAAGTGGCACGCCCAGCCCGACAAGGTCAAGGAGCTGTGCGATAAGGGCATCGTGCCGATCGAGTACGACTTTGAGCAAGGGAATGAAGTCGACCCGCCGCAGTGAGTAAATAATTACAGGAACCGTCTTCTTCATATTTCAGCAATCTTTAGAGCATGACATTTCCTTTTCGGGGCATAACAATGTTTGGAAGTCACCGAAACCCTCAAAAAATCACGCTCCAAATGGTGATAACTGACTTTGGGTACTGCAGTCTCATGGGCCAGGTCGCCGGCTTAATCCAGAAAATTCAGCCCGCGAAGGAGATTGTCGATGAGATGGTCGCCGAGGCGACTACCATGCTAAAGCTTGGCGGCACATATCTTAATAATGGTGCTACGAGCAGTAAACTCTGATTAGAGGTGGATGAATGAGGGCCAGAGTTGGTTCTTCAACGAGTCGTAGGTATGAAATAGGGTCATGACCGTCTGTATGTATTGAAATGTCGTCCAAAGCGAATATTATGAACCTGATACCATGTGCAAAGAGCAATAATAAAGTGCGTTGATGAAGAACAGACGTTACGGTAACAAAGTTTACCATACCAACACAGCGTTATTAAGGTGAATAGCATATAAAATTGTCACATACGGCCATACCTACTTAGAGCAGTTCACCTGAATGACCATGAGCTGAAATTCGGGATTTTAGATTACGATTTCCGACCGACCGCCTCGTTTATCGAGTCAGGTACAGATCCACAAACGACTTAGGCGGTTTAGAGGACATCCCTTCGAGCCTGGGTAAGGATATTCCGTGAACTACTTATGCCTATACAGCTTGAAAATAGGTTATCGGCCTTTTAAGGGTGCGTGTGACCGCCGACATGAGATGCCTAATCCGGACCCTGCATCGAGGATATGGGAGTCCGGCATCAGAGCCGGAGTCTCAGGAAATCCCCAACCGACTTCCGCTCAGCTGACCACGTCGAAACTTTATACAAAAGCACATGAGCGATGATGGCCCCGCCCCCCCGAACTTTCCATTCACGTCACTACTGCCACTGAAAGTTCGTAAATCGATCATGGGCAACAATGGCGGCCATTTTACAGTCCGAGAGGCGACGAAGCGAGCGTCGCCTTTTCGACGTACTCTCTCTCCCCCGCCGCCATGTCGAAGCAGGGCCTTGAGGGGCTCGTGCATGATTGTACTCTATGCAGGCAGCCGCATTGCCGTCTTTCCCTGAACTAGAGTAGCATCGTTGCACCCGGGCACGGAGTAAAAGCACCCCATGCGAAGGCGTTACATCGGGACTTATTCCGTGTGTTTTATCGGATGTCGGCTCATTTGGGCCCCATCGCCTTTCTTGGCCACCGAGTGGCAGATACCTCGTTACAGCTACGACGTGATGTCCCACACGATATTTTCACAGCCGAGAGACCATGCGAAAGGCCCCTGCTGGCACCCGTCTCACACACCCGGAAGACAGATCCGGAGGAACCCCTGTGAAGAGGCCGACAGGTAACAGAACTAGTGTAGGTAATTTGGTGAGCCGCATTGCGACCCGTTGTCCGTTTCCCCAGACCGGCTAGAGAAGCTTTGGGCTCGCTTGGTCGGTGCTACGGAAGTGTTAAACTCACATGAGGAGTACAGATATCCTACATACTTAGAATACCCTTCCGTGTTCTATCAATTCCAAGGAGGCTGTATCCCACCATTCACAACATAACGTTGCACTCATAACCGAGATAATGACCAAGAATGAGTCGACCGAGCCGTTCACGGAACCGTAACAGTGGCTTTCCGACTTCAATATCCCTATGTGGATTGGCACGACCCGAGACGACGAAGAAGATGGGGAAAAGACACTTTATATCATATAGACAACACCCTTTTCGTCCGAAACTTCGAAGCAAACTATTTCGCTGCGGCTCGACCAAGCCATCGACGGATTCCAAGGCAGAATTTGTCTGGCAATTGTAGACGAGATTCACTGCTCGACGTCTTTTCCAATACCCCTAATACCCCCCAGGAAGTCAAGTCAGCCTACCTACTACATACTGACAGGAGCGCAGACTGCACCGACCCTATTGACTCCCGCGCCTGAACTGCAAGAATAATATTATTCGTATACGATCCTCTAGTCCAATATCTGATCGGAAGAGCTGGTGGATGTGTACTACCTTTTGCTTACTCCTCATTTCCACTCCTGCAAATCATTTGAGCGGCTGAAAATGGAGCGACGCAGACACAACATCTTACATATTTGTGTCTTTACTGTGAGCTTTATCAGATATAGCAAAATACCCAGCGGGGTTGTTCAGATCCTCTCTGCCTGGACTCCTTTGCTAGTATTCCATGGTCACCCAGGAGAGTAGAGAGGTGAAAGGACGGTCAAGGGAAAGGGGCGAGCAGCAAAGCAGGCTATGAGGGATATCAAAAACTTGAACACTCTTCGGCACACATCAACTTTCGCGCATTGTTTGTTCTCAGCCGAACATGAAGGGCGAATCCCGGGCCATACTGGTGTCGATCACAAACCTCGTAAGCAAAACCGCACAACCCAGAATCCCTGATTATAGGAAACCTAGAATTACAGAGTCGAATGACGGAGCTCCTTTTTCCTTTTGAAGCAGATAGGTGGTACGTGGGCGAGGGACGAAAATCGAACGATGAACAATATCAGGATAAAAAAAAATGCGGATCGCTACTATGCATGCATGACCCTGATAGACCGTGATTTCCCGGAGATTATTACGAGGAGCGGGAGCCTTGCGTCGCCTTCTGTTTTTTCCTTGAAATCCCGGCGTGGTCTATTCTCAGAGCCCCAGCTACTTCTCAAGATCAGCAATGCGTTGGGTATAGCAGCATGCGCCATTCCTGCTCAGTTTTTTATTCGAATCCCAATGACGTATGGGGTAGATTATACGTGTCCTGCTAAGATAGAACAAAGCAAACTCTATAATATAACCGATATCTCAGCTGTATGTAAGTGCCAGGATAATGCATGCGACGAAGTGTCTTTACCTGGCCCTTCTCCTCAATTCCTTCATTTTATAGCCTACCCGCCACCGGCCACTTGCATGGCTTATCGGTATTATGACGGCAATTAGAAATGCAATTCAATCCCGGAGACTTGGGATCAGGATTCCCGGCTTTTGGCTGTATCGGCATGCGTTGTGCGGGAGGCTACTATTCAGCTGCGCGTCATTGGCAACGAATTGTTTACATCACAGCAAAAGGGTAAGCAAGCTTCATCTAGGGCTCGCCCACTCTATCGAGTCTCGGTATGTGAGCGATTAACGTGCGTTTGCTGGAACTGGCTTCTTACCGGGTAGAGCACCCTTTCGATTGCGTTGCCTTGCCAGAGACGAGTTTTAATATCGGCGTTAACCCGGCGGCATGCATCATGAACATGGCGAGGGTTTCACAGAAACCAGCGGGTTCACGACAGAGCCCCGATGTCGTAGCTCGAAATCATCATCAGGCTGTATGTATGATTCGTGCTACGTCGACGATTGGCGGCTGAGAAACGCCGCGCAGGACATCATGAATAGTTAAGACGTAAGAACAACTGAAAATTTTTCAGAGTAACAAGGTTTTTTCTTCCTCCCTCGCTCATGTATGTGTATTGTTCCTTTGCCCTTGCTTTTTTGGTCGTGCGCTGCAGGGAGAGACAGTGTTACCCTGGGCAGACGACTTCGTCGTCCTCATCGCCGCCACGTCCTATGCTGCATCGCAGTCTAGAGCGCGTGCGGAGGAGCCGACCCCTTAGCCACACGCGTTTCAGGATTTTTAGTGTTAAGTCTTCTCCCAATCGTCGTCTTAGTTCTACGCCTCCTTGCAGTACTCTCTCCATTTATTACAGTGATATGCAGCCGCCTTTTAGAGGGAGGATGGTGATGTGCCTGCCGCGTACTGTACATGATGGAAATTTTTGAGGCTTTCAATAAAGATGGTGGGCACAGAGGAAGCCCAATGACGTACGGCAAATCCGTGTACATCATCTACATCTCATCATACAGAGCTAGCATACCAGCAGCAAGAGTAATCTATGGCTGATGCGCAGAAAAGGGGTTGTGGTAGACGGCTTAATGCGGACGGGAAAGCGGGCGCTTGCTTGTGCGTGTTGATGCGAGGCAAGACGCCAACATTCATATCACGTCAGCGTAGAACATGAAAAAAGTGAAAACTGGCCCCTACGAAATTTTGGGTTTTCCTGACGATATGATCAAGGTCACACGATCCAACGTAAATGATGTATGCATTCTACGCAGGCTTGATTGGGATAGGGGCGCGAATGGGTGTTAAGAGCGAAGCCACGACGCGTAAGGAGGATCGAGTTCCTGCTGTCGCGATTGGTGGTTAATCGCGCGAGGCCATTTATACCATGCACCTCATCCTGACTGTGTCACCGCTGTTCGCACTTTAATAGTGATTAAGGGAGAAGCGAAACGTGTTGGTTTGGGTATCTAAGTGTTCAAAGTACATGGTAGAATATACATGCTAAGCAGCAACACCTATGTAAGCTACATATCCCCTGCTTTCCCGAATACAGCTGTTGAAACTGTTGGCTCCTTCTCCCATTCCGCCAGTAATATCATTTTCAGTGTATCAAACTCATCCCTTGCCTCCTGGATACGTTGCTTCTTGGGGTCTGGCTGTGACTCCATCATGGCTGTCTCCCATCGTTGCGTTTGCCATTCAAGTTCGTCGCTCAATTCGACCTCCGATGGCTTATCTTCCACAAGTTGAGGCAGACATCCTGGCTTGACCTCCTCAGAATCATGGACGAAGATGAGTTTTTCTAAGGAATTTAGGTCGACTTTCTTCCATCGTAATGCTCGCCATGCCCCTTGAGGTACTACAGCCAGCCGACGGACTTTGTTTAGATCATGCATACTGGCCCAAAGTGGCCAGCATGTTGGCTCTAGCTCTTCGCCCCCGAAGAATACGGTATCGCGGGTGAAGTCAACGTAGACCCTCGGTTGTCCCTTGCCGACACCAAGGGATAACGAGTAATGCTTCAAGGCTTCGTACCGAGCCTCGCCATTAACGTGTAGGAGGGCCGGGACCTGTGTAGTTGAATGCCAAGTCTCCTCCCTGTCTTGAGCTTGTGGCAAGGCCTCGTCTAGAGACGTAGGGATATGCTTCCGACGTGTAAATGGCGACTTGATGACGACAGTCCTTGGGTCCGGCATGGCAAACTGCCAGACAATGATGCGTAGCTCGGGAGGAAGGCCCCTGAACCGGGTGAAGCAAGTCGCTCCTTGGACATTGGTGGATAATGACGACGTTTGCTCCATAGTTATGTTTGTTTATGATGTTAAGAGAGTTGTTCCGATCGTGATGAAGTAAAGTGTAGACAGGTTTGGTTTGGGAATAAAACTAAGCAAAGGATAGCAGGGCGACTCATTATATATACACGACTTGTCGGGTCAAGTGATGGATGGTGTGTAGTGTAACGATGAGCAGTCAGAAGAAGTTTTGTAATAGTGAGCACATGTTGGTGGCTGGATGACTACCGGGATACTTATTGTAGGTTCCTAGGAGACGAAGTATGTAGGTAGGTAGGTGGTCGAGACGCAGGGCAATACATATGCGAGGAGACCTGACTTGTAATTATGCCAGGTAAGAAGTACCAGTAGGGTGGGATGGTCTCAGCCTTTTAAGACGCGGTCAAGTCAAGCCTTTGTCTCACAAACTAACAGAAACCAACCCTAGACCAAGTTCTGGACCGTTGCAGATTGCGGGCATCAAAGACCGACGACCCCTACAGTACTGGCAACTACCTAACCTGGCACTTGCAGTCGTCACCTGAGAGGCGTAAGAAAGACAAGGCGGCCGCGGGCGTAAACTTGCCCGTCCCCCGGTCCCCCGTCTTGCAGCGCCGAACCTGGGCCAGTCAACGCGTTGGGCGAACACATTTGCGTACGCGGTCGAGGCGGTTGTCCACGGCTGTCCACGTTTGTCCACGCCATCGGGCGCAAACACAACATCATACCTAGTATCATGCCTACCTACTAATACCTACTACGTACTACCTACTAACATAAGTATATATCACAGATTAAGCGTACGTACGGGCTTATGTGGGCCGCCGATGACTCGATTGACGGGACTTGAAGATGCCTAGCTCCGTTCTCGACAAACTATGAATGTATGAGTGAATGAATGAATGACAGCGGTGTGTGTTCGGTAGCGGGACGCCAGGGAGGGAGAGAGAGGGGCCTCAGAGAGTGTGGGGTTTTCGGGTAGGTACCGTACTGTAGGTATGTAGAAGTTAGAATCTGGAGCTACGCTAACCCAGATTAGGCCTTGATGTATGATTTTTTCTATATTCCTTTCAAGGTACAGTACCGGTAGGTGGTTGCAGCCCGCCTATTCCTGCCACCATTTTTCGCTATTCATACCACCTGCCTTCCCACACCCCGCCAATGTTTTCTTCTAGGTACTTACAGCGATGTATAGATCTACCTACGTGAGTTGGTAGGTGGAATACTGAACATACACCACTTAGAATAAATACTCAAATTAAAAAACTATCTATACCAACACTAAGTACCTACCTAGTGTTTCCAGGTAATAAGCACTTAGCTAGCGGTAAGCTGTGCGACATATTCAATTGCGTATATTTCTATATCTGCACCTCCACCAAGGGGTACATGTAGTATATAGATACCGGTATGGAGGATCTTCAACTTAAATGGGGAGGGTGGGCACGAATAGCTAAAAGGGGTGGCAGGAGTATGTAGGCAGGCTACTTACTTACTGTGCAGCGCTGCTACTGTATGTACATTGCTCCCTACCTAAGAAGCGCCTCGATTGAGCGATTGAGCGATTGGGCGATTGGGTGATTGGGGATCTACAGTAGAGACAATTGTGATTCAGTCCAAGACATTTGGCCCCTGAAACATCGATCAACGTTTTACCCAGCAGGGTTCCGTTGTCTCGGGCAGACCGACTAGGTAAATACTGAGTAATTACGTCACCTGAGACGCGCAGCAAGCAGCTAGGCTAGGTACTGTAGATACCGGTACGCTAGTTTTACGTTTCAATCTTTTAAATGCGGGGTGAAAGACAGGCAGCCTGAATGGATTGGATTGGATTGGATTGGATTGAGTTAGGTATCGTTATCGTTACCGCGTTCTGTAAATAGTAAATGTCGGGGGTCGGGGGTCGGCGTCTTTGCCTCCCGCGCTGACGATCTCTTGAACCCCCCGTTGCTCTAAAATCCAGATATCATTTATCTACATGTAGGTAGGAGTCAAACAAAACTCTACTTTCACTCCCATCTATCGTCATACATGCCATCGGCCTTCATGTTCCTGTTTATCTTATAACGATGGAGCATAATATGGTTTCTGTCCGGCCCACGAATTGCCTAGCAAGAACACGTACGTTTTCATCATCGGTCTGCGACTCCTGGTTCCCCGTTTAGAAAACTGGTTGTAACAAGGCTCGGCATTTCTCCCTTCGGTGCCTATCCCCAAACCACGTCAACTGTAAATGAAGTGGTTGTTGGCGTAGAGCGCCGCAATTTGTACTAGCCACCTAGCTAGATTTTTCTTTGAACGCTTGTTGCGTGTTGGTTGTTGTATCCGTATTTGCTAGGATTCATTGAGACCGTCGGCTATGGCGACGGATGAATATTGTTGTTATTATCCGACTACGGTCTCAAACTCCCTCCCCTAGCCTTCCCTGTCCATATGCCATGTTCTTCATTCCGCTGTCAACCTAATTTTCTTAAATGTTATTATCACAAGATAAATTTAGCAATTTTAAGCGCATGAGATTCAAATATCCAAGTATCTCAAGTATGTTAACTTTATTTGCCGTTCTAATTTATTTTGTTTAAGAGGTCCTGTTGCAATAATCAGCATTGCTCCCTCAGTACTTACCTAACCTACCTAGGTACTTAAAGTGATTGTGGGACAGTAACGCTTTATCTACGATAACATTGTGCTTCCTGCAATGCTCGCTGAGAAACCAAACCGCATACTATTGTCTCACTATTTCGCGGCCATGTGATTGAGTCTGATGATCTAATTCCAGCTGCGCAGCTATTGTTTCTGACGTCATTGTACTCGAAATCGTATGAATCTTTATCCTAATGAGTAGGCTTAAATCTAGGGGTGCTTCAAATGTTTTTTTTTTTTCTCTTGAGGTATCTAGATAATCACACTATCGATGCCCGAATAAGATATCTTCTGCTTGATATTTTTAGGCCACCGATAGCTCTTGTAGCACCATACTCGCCCATGATATGTCATACGACTTCACACAACAGAAAAGACGAATAGGGTATCCACCTTCAGGTTGTAAGATAAGATGCTATAGACACTGTTACACCAAAAGTATAACATGATCTACTCGATAGGCCGAACAGCCGTCTCAAACCCTGACACAGATATTCACAATCGACCCCCGCAGGTCTCATCTCACTGCCACTCCCGGGTCTGCAAAGATGATCACAAGGCACTCCCTTATGGGGCATTCGTAAGATTTAGGTTAAGACCTCGTTACTTGATGGCTGCCAAGATTGCGACCAAGAGCGAATTATTCTCCCACCTCCATTAGTTGTAAAAGATACACGATTGGTCCTTCAGGGCCTTCCTGTGGCCCTCGGCATCGACTATAGACATAAAATTTGCTCGGCCTTGATTCCAATGGGCCCTATTATATATACTCCCGATGTTTTTCTCCTTTTACCTTTTGATCGCATCTAGGGAGCTCCATTTTGGCTCTTAAACCCACCTATATTACCAGGTGGTTGTCTATTCGGTATGCAAAAAGAGAGTAAAAGATTTATAATAAAAAACCTGTACATGCGTTGCCAAAGTGAACTACAGGTATCTAGGTAGGTACATATGACTTAGGTGGCCTGGTCCTCTCGTCTATTTTAGCAATGTAATATTTAGGAGAGAAAAGAGGCAAGTAAGATAGTCCGTACCTAAGATAGTCCGTACCTAAGATAGTCCGTACCTAAGATAGTCCGTACCTAAGATAGTGATACCACCTGGGTAGTCCTCATCGCATTTATTCCTATGTGACTGGCAATTATTATACAAGGAACATGTAACTACGACTCGACTAAACATTACAGGGCTATGCACTAGTGCAAAATAATCGAAATAACTACTGGCGCTTAGTCTAGGTACTCTTGTCCAGCTACCCGGGGAAATAGACGACAATTCCTATCTCGGAACAAAGCCACGGCAAGTTGCGTTAAAGAAAAATATAATTATGATGCACTCGGAGATAAAGCGAGCAGGAGATTCTAGTTTGTTTCCGTCAATCTTGGGTGTGAAAGGAACGATACAATTCAAAGCAAAGAGCTCTGCAAAGCACTATTACTTGACGGCTGAAACGGTCACATTCACTCTTCACCACCAGCAACTTCAATGCATTGTTCAAAGTTATATGTATGCCTGGCTCTAACAAGCCCATTTGATGCTAACAATGAAGCCTATGTTAGAGACTGCTTCGATGCTGAATACAAATACTAGGCCGCCGCTCTCATTAGATGGCTTTAATAGCTAAAATAGGTTCATAGTATCTTGATCTCCAATTCAACCTACACAGTTATTCACCTTGCATTAAACTCTTCACCATGGCCGCTCCTGCCAAGAATGAAAAGAAACTTACCCAGGCCACCGTTTGGTCAAACGGCGTTAACGAGTACATAACTCCAGAGGAGGATAGCACCTTGAGCACCGTGTATGAGCCCGTAAAGTGGTTAGATGCTCTTGAAAATATCCAGTCACACAGAGAGGCCCCCGTCACCGCTGACGAAATCGATGAATCGATTCAATTCCGGACCGACGCCCTCCCACCAGGAGTAAGCAGACTCATTTCCGTTCTGTCGGCAAGCAACGGATACACAGAGCTTTGGGATCAAAACGATAAAGGCCCTGGGGGCAGCAGCTTGGATCCTACATACGGACATGACGATAAAGTCGCCAGGTGGATCATTGATAACGCACCGGCCATACAGGGAAGCCTGATTAGCCACCCATATCACATATGGCCTATTAGGACAGCAAACAACCACTGGGAGGTTATTTTCATGGTTTTCGAGACCACTCCCGAATCTCCAGACGAGTATGGCCGGCTTTCCCGCTACGCAATTATTGATCCGCAGCTTTCCGGGGGCAAATGCGACCATAAACTAGCCAAATCTTACCCGGAACTCGGGAGCAGAGCCAAATTCCTTGATGAGCAACATGAACTGTTCCTCTCATTCTACAGAGACAGCATAAGCCGGCCTGGAAACCCCCAGCTCTACGAGCGCATGATCTGGGTCCCGAAGCAGCCAATGGACGATAACTGGTCAAGCGGCCTAAGAGTCATCCAATTCGCTTGGGAAATGCTTGAAAGAATCCAGGACATGGAAACCTCGAGGATTCGAAATATCGACGCCCTGTTCCGGCCTATGAGACCATATTTCAACCCCGATTACGTCCGTCTCACCGCCGCAGGCGCTATTGCTGCGAGGGGGCTCGAGAGGGAGAATTTCAGCGGGCGGATTTGCCTTGCTCGAGTTCGTGACGTCCGCCCCAAAGGATATCCTAGAAACGGACGGCGTCTTGTCTGCTCAGACTTGTATTCCCCACTAGCTCTTCCGCCGATCCAGAGGATCCCCCAGCTATTTCTCGACGCGGTAAATGTCGCGGAAGGCAGTATTTGGACTGGAAATACGTCAAACGTAGGGATCTGGTCCAGCGCGAGGATATACCGGCTCTACTTGAAGATAGCGCAGAACGATATAGGGCCAAACTTCAAAGAGAGAAAAGGGAAGGGAAACAGGTCAGCTCGGCATAAGTTGCTGCTGGTCACTTTCAACCCCGAGTCGAGAACACGGTCCTAGATTATTCATTCACTTACTAAATTTAATCGACTTGCATGATAACTTCGTATCCCTCGTACCTGACAGACTCACATGACTCCATGATGCCACCTGCATTCTGTAATTGAAATTGTATATTTTTCTAATTGTACTTTAGCTATGCTGTGCTCGTTTAATAAGCATTTATGGGACTCTTCACGTTTCTCATATCATAATTGCTACACATTATCCGCTATATATGTGGAGAGCGGCTGTATAGCATGCTCATCTCTTCTTTCTTTAACAGATCGTTCACAACCTAGACAGGGATTACTTGTTTATGCCTACTTTTCTATTATATGTAATGCTTGATAGCTGAATATAGCCTGTATAGCCTGGCCTTAAACACATACCATTCCATGTTGCGTTCATCTATTATAACTAGCTTATTAATAACATCAATATGCACGTCAGCATTTCTCATGATCTGAACAGGCTGCGAGGCCGAAGCAACCCCCGAGATGCCCCAGCACAGCCAGGAAAACCCCAACGAAGGTGCGAAGTAGCATCGACACAGTGATAATTAGGTGCGAAGATGCGAAGAGGAAGGGATAGTAAAAGACGGTGATGAGTCTCCTGATGAGTAAAAAAAAAAAGAAAGGGGGTTTAGGCAAACATCAAGTTGATTGGCTGCGTGGTGTTGCCTTTTTGGGGCATGAGATTTCCTAGAGCCATATCCATGTCTTCGGTATCTCGGCAGTCTGGTGGAAATCTGCACCTGCGACATGCCGCAACGGCGTAACAAAGCTTATTCCCGCCCCCCTGCAATTCGCTACCCAATGATTCGCTGCTGCACCGGCACTAATGTGACATCCTTCATCGCCTATACTCGTCTACACTTAGTCTCGACACTTAGGGCGTCGTCGCCGTAACACTTTTTACACGCGGCCTTCGGCAGATTCGGCACCATAAGGTACTTAGGTATACATGCTTTTGTTTGTTTGCATGGCTATGACGACACGCGTGTGTGTTTTAGAAAAATGCAGCGCTAAATTCATTTTTCGTTCGAGATCCTGCTGATGCCCGTCACACACCCCAACCAAGCTGGGTGAACTTCGGATCTACTGTATTGATTATTCGCGTCAGGCCAATCCAGAACTTGCGTGGAGGTGATTGTGCAACGGGCCGAGGACAAGGCTGTCTGTCCGTCTTGGTTACGGGAATGCCAGATAAGCCGCGCAAGACGTAACCCCCCTCCCCCCCACGTAGTATCATTTCCACCCTACCTAGTTCATGATCCCTCGTCTGCACTGCGCTGGGTAGTTCGGCACGACCGTTGGTGTATCTGCTGCCTCAATGACGTGATTTGCAGTTCGCACGCACTGGGGTTATCCCTCTATTCGTTGCAACCAAGATGGCCAAGATGGCCAAGATGGTCAAGATAGATGATGATATGAGGTCGTGGTTGCAGTGGTTGCAATGGTTGCAGGCTCGTCGTAAGTGGGTAACACGATCTGTCAGCAGTTGCTTGTAACGCGGCCAATCACGAAGTCTGTCCGAGATACCGAGCTGACCCGAAAAATCATACTCTATGGAAGACGGCACTGCAATTTCGTCACACCGGTCAGGAGATGCCGCCCTTCCCACACTAGGCCTTAAAATTAATAGCGATGACGGAAGCGGATTCAAGTCGGATGGTGATTTGGGGGGAGATGGGGGGAGGCGAGGTTGGGGCTCTGGACATCTGGGTCCTGATCGGGACGGACGGCAATACTGACCTAGGGCGCAGTAGTCTAAAGCTTGTTTAAACCGGGTAACTTCGCCTTGCTTGATTATACGTTGCTACCTGCCGAGTCCGGTCCTTTTAGCATAGTATAGGTTGTATGCATGCATGCAAGGCAGAGGCAAGAGGCAAGAGGCAGAGGTGTTTAAGGGTTGAAAACGTCAATTGGGTTATTCTCTGCCTACCTATTGTAGGTATGAGGTAATTGTGGTGGACGTTGAAACGTCTATCGAAAAAAATAAAGCATCATTATTGTACCTAATTCAAAGAGCGTTTTCAGCTAGTCTATTTCTAGCTTAATGACCTCTTTAGTTTGTTTCCTTCTAGCCCTATTTCCCATAATGGTATAGCGGGCGGAGAGCCGGGGCCCTAGCACCTTGGTGCTATTATTTTCCTATTTCGGATGCTTATTCATTATGCATACAGGTTAGCGTACTGTCAGAGGTCTACAGTACCGGTATCAATTTGTTGCTTAGGCATATCGCCACATCGCAACGAGCTCGGCGGTACGAGCGTACAAGCGATATCTCGGGAAAATCATGGCTATAGCAAAAGATCTCGATGGCAGGGTGACGATGGCCAAGGATTGGTATAAATAAAGGCATCACGTCTGCCATCTGGCTGTAAACTTTCCCTCACCAAGCTTCTACCCTGTCAATCTCCCTCCCATCGTGGCATCATCAAGTCAAGTCATCCTGCAAGATGCATATCCAGTCGACTCTTCTCACCGCAGGACTTCTTTCCCTGGCCTACGGTCTACCCAGGCCACAGTGAGCAGAACTCCTACGATTGCTATCCGAGCAAGACCTTACTAACCCTGGTTTCAGGTTGACCTATGACGAGAACACTGGTCCTGTCGGTGGCGTAGATGCTCCCTTCCCAACTTTTACCGCCGCCGCAGGCGATCTGCGCGGGTCTACGGACTTGCAAGGCGGCATTGCCTCGCGTCCGCCCGTCTCAGGTGGCGATTCGGCAGTAGTCCCAGACCCGGAACTCGTGAACGGGCAAGAAGCAGACGCCGACCTGGGCTTGTATCTTGACTTTAATAGCGCGACGGCGCCGAATGGACCGCAGCCGATTCGTGGTGGCTTGGGCGGTACAGACCCGGGACCGCGTACCTTTGAGTACGAGAAACTGAACCCGGACTTGTACGCACCGCCAGGGACAGACCAAGGTGACGGTAAGTAACAGTCGGACTTACCTTTTTTCCCGGTCGGGGCATTCCATGTGTATCCGGACTTCTTTCTGGGCTAGAAATAAGTTTAGACTAGTAATGATAACTAACTCTTGAGTCATTCAGTGCCCAACGCCATGTGGCCTCTTGGCCTTAGCCACAACCGTCCGGGAATTGGAACCCAGTCAGGATGGGCTCGCCAGCAGAATACTGGTGTATTGCCTGCTGCCACGGAGATGGCAGGTGTCGACATGCGTTTAGCACCTCAGTATGTACTTCCAAGCCGTTTATCTTCTTGTTTAGCGACGTTTTCGCCCCCTATTTCATTCTGCATGCGTGTGAATCCACCCCTAAGATTAATCACAATCTTCATAATGAACAATTTCTAACTCGTAGTTTCTTATAGTGCGTATCGGGAACTGCACTGGCACACCTCGGCTGAATGGTGAGTTTTGAATTGTTCTTTTTCGGTACTCGACGCTTCCCAGAACCTTCTCAAAGTATTAACCATGCTGTCTTCTAGGGCGCTAGTTCTAAAGGGAGGTGTGCGGGTTGCCGCGATGAACGAGGACGGAGAATCTTTCGTAGACGATGTCACAGCCGGTGACGTGTGGTTCTTCCCGCCTGGTATCCCGCACAGTCTACAGGCGCTCGATGAAGGTTGCGAGTTTCTTCTCGTCTTTGACGACGGTGACTTTTCGGAAGAAGACACCTTCCTCGCCACCGAGATGCTGCTACGGGCACCCAAGGAGGTCTGGGCCAAGGACCTGGAGGTCGATGTTAGCGCGTTAGACAACATTCCACAGGATCAGAAATACGTCAGTTTCCGTCACCTCTTATGCTTCATGCTATTAGAACATTAGGGGAATTGGTTAGACTAACATACATCGACAGATCTTCAACGGTACGCCAGCACCAGCTGATATCAGCAAGCAGAACATCACCGGGTCAGCAGGAGCTCTATCTGGGCCCAACAGCTACACCTACCATTGGTCGCAGCAAGACTTTCACAACACGACCGGAGGTAGTGTCAAGATTCTGGACCCTGTCACGTTCCCTATTGCCGATATGTTCTCCGCAGCGCTTGTGGTCCTGGAACCGGGCGCCATGCGTGAGGTTCACTGGCACACGACATCAGACGAGTGGTCATACTTCCTTCAGGGTTCAGCCCGAATCACGATCTACAAGGCCCCAACATCTTCACGGACATTCGACTTCACTGCTGGTGATGTCGGATACATCCCGAAGGCACAGGGGCACTATGTCGAGAACACTGGCACCGAGGACGTCATCTTCCTCGAGGTGCTACAGGCGAAGAAGTTCGGCGATATCAGCGCATCGCAGTGGCTCGCCCTCACGCCTCGTCAAGTTGTCAAGGATACATTGAACTTGACCGACGAGGTACTCGACAAGCTGCCTAAAGATAAGACTCTCATCAAGCCAGGAAACGCAAACTTGACGGCGGTTGCTACCGAATTATCTTAAGGTCTCTCTAGACTTGATTAATGCGCGCGAGTTAGACTACTGGGGTTGATAAAATTCGAGTTGCTGATTGCTATGTTGACCGGATGTGTATATAGCTATTTACCCTTGCTTCTTATATCTTAGCTTTGCTTCGACATACCCTTTCTAATACCATAGATTTTACACATGCCAATCGATTTATATCTCCAGGAATCCAGTGACTACAGGTGATTTCACCTCTCGCTAACCTATATTCATGACTATACATCTGGAGTATCGACTAGGTGCAAGTCAGGGTAAGCTAATGAACGATATGCGTTCGTCTACTTCAATGCTTGACCTTTGCCGCCATTTTCATTTAAGGGCTACCTCGAACTTGAGCATCAGTATGATAGAGAGAATGGTGTTGCTTATCACTTCTTTCCGGGCCACATATCGCAATTGCAGGAAGCACAGGCTCTTAGAATTTAATACCGTACCTATCTCTACCAATTCCTTGAAAATACCATTATGTATTACGTCAGCCCCCTATTTACAGTATTTGACAAGGTCAGGTTGAGTTGGCTCCCGCCTAAACAGTAGCGAATATTGAGTCTCGTTGCTTTGAAACTGCCTGTGGCTCCCAGCACCGTGTAACAGCTCGATAAATCGTCGGCGAAGCGAGAGTTACATTAGAAATTAACGGACATTCGGGGTGTCCGGACGAGACCAGTACGCTTCACTGGAAATGCATCATCGGGGGGTCAGTCTATGAACACTTCCTTGATCAGCGAGCAAATAGAATCTATACTTTGCAATCTATCAAACTAGCTTCAAGGCTTCCGTGGACTGCATTACGCATGAATGCCTTCGTCTGGCTGGCACTATCTAGACTCTGCATTCTGGAACTGGGGATTGTAATCCTAGGAGACACTCGGGGGGCATACCTCCGTTTCGAGGGCCACTTGCATACCACGTCGTGCTTGTGGTAAATAATGCACTAGGTTGCGGAGAGGCTACGACGGCCATCATGCGAGTCATAGCTCATGATAATCAATATATCGCGTTTTCTTTTTCTTCTTCTCCCCACAGATACCGTCCGGCACCTAGGGGTTCACACCGCTTTTCCTGTCGTTGCTAGGACCAGGTTCTCTCCGCAATGCAGAATAGATGTTTATCAAACATGTTAAGCGTCATGTGACATACATGATTCGTTCCCCGAGTATCTCCTCTCTAAATCCTTGTCAAGGTAGTTGTCAAGACGTAAGTAAGGATCCAAATGTGGCCGATGGCGTTGCGAATCCACGAATACGAGGTGCAACATTGTGTAAAAGCCAATCGGCTTCCGAAATCTCTTGGTTGGGCCTGGGATATCGCGAACTTGGTTATCCGGTCGGGAAGAGCCGCTAGCCTACCATACAATCGCTTCGTGTGGTTTCCCAGCAAGTCTCCACGCCGAGCATGCAGAATTGGAAATTTCCTCCGAGAGATTGCCCCTGCCCACGCTTTGGCATTCTGTGGTTCGCAATCTAGACCTTTCGCTGCCAAGGCGTGCTGCCAAGGTCGATGATCCTACCCTTTGAAATCCGTCTTTAGGGTGGGCGTATATAAGCGTGTGGTCGCCATGTGACAGATCATATCCGGCGTCCACTTGTCGTCAACAACCATTGTATATGATCAATCACTTTCTAACACTTCGACGTGCCTTCTCGGCCGCTGCTAGACGTTTCGGGCCCGAAACACCGCTTATCTCAGACGCTTCGGCCTAGCAACTTGCTCGGGAACGCACCCGAATCGCTCTACCACGATTTTCGAAGTCGATAACGAAGATCTCCGCCTGGTGAAGGTGTGTGGGTTTTGCACTTTGCTCCAATTGCTTCGCTATGTGCTCGTTGGCTTGCCAATCGCGGCCGAGCCATCAAATGACCTCCGGCTGCGGCCGTTGGATTCAGGGTCCTCGGAGGGAGACCAGTGGGCAACTAGTGTTGGAATCGGACATAATCGCAGCCCTGGCAAGGCCCACCTTCCCCGGATTATAGAGCAATCGCGAAAGTGGCCGAAGACAATGTCATTTCGGTATGTCAACAATGGTTATACTTTAAACGGCGTAAATGGATACGCCACATTCAAATTTATGGACCAGCGGTGATCGATGACGTGATGGTTTAGACGATTTAGTGTATATAATCATTTTGAGAAGAGTGATGCATGCTCTAGGCTTTCTGCTTTTCTTTTTCTTGTTTTAAAAGGGGAAAGTGAGAAGGAAGAGCATGGAACGGCCGTTAAATAGGATAAGGAAAAAGCAGTGGGAAAGGTTCTCTATCGCCGTATTCTCTCATATGGTGAGGTCTGCCTCATTATGCGTGTGGACAATTATGTGATAACTTCCCGAAGGTATGACCTCCTTAGAGGGCAGCCCGTCCAAGAGCCGAAAGACCACACCTAGAAGACATAGCTAAGTACAACTTAGATCGCGCCTTAGTAATTCAAGGTGGCAGCTTGCAGGATGAGGTGAGCGCAGGTCGTTGATTATTTGCGCCGAGCAATCCGATGGGACGGACGATAGTGTGATGAAACCATGCAGGTATCAACCCTACCTGTGTAGCGGATATGAGAGACTTTTGATCCTCCAATATATTAGACATACGTATAGTCAGAAGATATACGCGTAAGAAAGTGAGGAGCGAGGCTAGGATGTATATTGATCGGCGAGTATTGGAGCGAGGTTGTATGGAGGGGTGTAGGCCTATCAGAGTCGCCGTTTTAGGCAAGACCGGGGGTATCGGTGACAACCACTTAACAGGGGTTGACTGCGCGAGGCTCTGTAGGGGTGGTATTGTAAGGAAAATGACAAGCGACTCGATAAGGAGCTGTGCTTCGTCGGATATCTAGGCAGGGAGAAAACAAGAGCAAGTATCAAACCCCGGAGACCAATGAAACGCCAATACGAGGTTCTCGGAGGCTTTGACGCGCAGCGTACATTGCGCCGTAAGCACACAACATATTCCGCATTCCTTTGTATTGCAAGGAAACTAATCCGGGGTACCTGGCCATAGCTTGAAGACGCCACTTGCTTATGTCCCGAGTTTGACAATCGGCCAATAATTCGTCAATAACGAGGTGCCTGGCACGGTCGCTCGGCCCTACACAAAACATGGTGCAGGCAAGTGCTCCAACTGGCACGGTGGTTGCGCGTCAGCAAGTAATAGAGGTACAGCACGTTACGGTACGGTGCATACCAAGAACACAGCTGCAAGAAAGACTCAAACCAGGGGTCGAATGGCTGCGAAGGGACGAGCACACAGCACAGACCCGGGCGAGTGATAAGAAAAGGGGTGTGCCAATGGACAGCTGGGGGAGCGAAGGAACCCGACAACGTGGTTCCGGGATCATGGCAACTACGCCATTGGCTGCCTGATAGAGCGACGCCCTCGATTCGAAGTGTTGCTATTATCGGTACCCGTCTGTAGGTAACGGTGTTATGCTGTGCTAGGCCGGGGATGGGTCCCGGACGGCGAGTGCTACCCTCCCAACAACCACTCACGAGGGGATCCGTATGTACTGTAGCCTGCCCAGTAGGTAGCATATAGCCACTCCGGCCGATCCTTAGGGCAACCTGATGCCATGGCTGGCTGATGGGTAAGATAAGGAGTGGAGTGCAGATGCTCCGAAGGTGCGGTTGCGGGTGCGGGTGTGGGCGTGGGTGTGGTATGGAGGAGGGCGTGGGCGCTGGTGTGGGCGTTGGGTGGAAGACATGGTGGGAGTGTGTCGGAGTGGAGCGGTATCGGTAGCGGGCCGGCCCCCTTTCTGACTAATTTCCCTAAGACTACATGGTAGGTAGGTACAGCAGTATGTATGTAGGTAGGTACAGTAGGGTGCGTGACAATATCAATGAATGAATCGATGTCATCATCGTCCACCCCGGCGAGGTACCTCGTCACGACAATTGGCTCCTGGTGAGACGGAGCTAGACTATAAGGTTGCCTATGATAAGCAATGCCAACTTCCCCTGGCTTGTGAGACCACACCGTTAGTTAGCTGTTGCTTTTTATGTGCCATCCGCGTCAGTGGCTTATTCACCTAGGTCAGCCAGCTCGGTTACGCTGGATTGAATCCTTGCGACAATCATCATAGCTGTAGCTAGTCCAGCATGTAAGATGTAAGAAAGCAGTGTGCAGGACTACTGCTGCTGTATCATGTACTATGTATTATGTATTATGTATTATGTATATGTATATGTATATGTATATGTATATGTAGTAGGGGGACGGGGAGCTTGGGGGGGGGGGGTGTTACTAAATCTGGAATGGCTGAACCTGGGTAGATGGTACCTGCGTGTACCTTGCTGTGTTTGGTACAAGATATACCTAAAGATACTTGATGATGCGGTGAAACTGCCTTCCTACATGTAGGTAGAGACTTGCTGCGCGCTGCTGCTGCTGATATATGGATTGACGTTAATGCCTCTCATCGCACACGCAGCTGACATAGCACGTACACATCACATTACCCTCGGTTGTTGGGTCACCGTCTGGAACGGACAGACATCCTGGCACCGAACCGCATTGGCATACCATGCCGGCTCCGGCGCCTTGCCTTACCCTGTCACGCGAACGGAACGCTGGACTATCAGATATACGACGATAGGCGCCGACAAGGATACGCCTGGCGATTGGAGATGTCGGCCAGGCAAGTAGGTATCATGTGAGCAGTGGGACGAAGCGGTGGAACGAAGACGGAGGAATCAGCGCCCACCAGGGACGGTGCCGTTCTACCGAGCGAGCGAGCGAGCAACACTTTATCCGCGGTCTACCTACCTGGGCAATGTCTACGATATACTCCGTACTGTCTGCCACCCCAACACCGCCCTGCGGCACAGCATACTGTAGTACCTACTGTACTGAACCCAAAGTAGGTAGCCTGATGTGACACTAGCCATACACTCACATATAATTCTCCGGTCCGCACGGGGCCAATTGTGTTGGACCATTTCGTTTTGTTTTGTTTCGTTTCGTTTCGGTTTGTTGGCAATTTGTTGCAGGGAGGATAGTAATCCAGCCTTCTCATCACAATGCACAATGCTAATAGTCTGATTTTAGCTACAGTTCAAAGAATATCCACGCAAATCGCCCAGTAGTCATGATGTGATAGATTAGCAATAAGTCATTACTGTATTAGCCCATCCATACTGTAGGTTAGGTAGGTAGTTTCCAGTTGGTCCCGACTTTGGAGCCGAAACGGTACTTAGCATACCAGTTATACTGCAACCTGCCATGCAGAAGGTATAGTGGTCCTTGTTCGCGCTCTCTTGTGACTGGGCAAGCCCCGCAGATCCTCTTGGCGCATACGGAAATGAGACCGTGGACCTTACCCCAATTTCCGGGGTTCGCTTGTCGCCATTGGTACATGATTTCCAGAGCGCTGGGTCGGCGTCTGGGAGTCGCAAGAGTGCTCGACGATGTCTTGTTCCATACAATCTTGGACCGGGCTGGGAGTCTAGCTAGGCCCTTGAAAGAAAGTTATTATCTCGACAGTTGATTGCATAATAGCAACCAAAGGGTTAGGTTTTCATGCACCCTTCGTGTCTTCACTGCTTGGCGTGTAACTTGCCAATACTAGGGGAACGAGACGTATTGGTGTTGCGACATTGAGCTGCAGGGGTGGAATTATATGCAGCGCGAGCCGCGAACATTCTTTCATTGGAGATGGTGCAAATGCAGAAGCCAGTATCCATGCTACCTCGACGTGATGCATCAAAACAACAGACAATTCAGCCAGCATCTTGGTAGCTTGCATCAGTCCCGTTAACCTCCTTACAATGGGTACAAAAAAATAACAGCATAGGTTCCAACATGTATCACTTCCAACAGAGATTTTTTTCGGCCCAGATTTGATCCCACTCCGTGCACCTCCCATACCCATCTTAGAACAAGCGTAACGCAAACATACCTAGTAACACAACCGTGAAGCTGTGACTCTCATTTATCCCGGAGTAGGAACCTGCCTNNTCCTTCTTCACCCCCTAAACAACCCCCCCAAAACAAGACAAAAAAAAAAAAAGCTTTTTTACGCCATCACCCAATCTATAGTTATGGAACCCTTTGACACCTATTCCATGCTTGTTGTTAGCGCCGTTGAGACAATATCGGAAATTCGTGAAGACTTCGTGACAAAACATATAAATAAATCAAAGGAAAATGATGACCCCATATGCCTTCTGCGCCCGCGTGATTTTGATCCGATGGGGTATTCGCTGATGATTTGAATCGACCTAGAAACTCATAAAATCGGGGGTTGAGTGACCGCACGATATATCGTAAGATTGCCATTGTTTCATGTCGGCGGCAATTAGACCAGAGACGTGTTGTTATACAGAATGAGATTCGGGCTAGAGTAGAGTCTCTGCAAAGCCGCTATCCATACTAGTTTTCTCTAAACTAGATTTGTTCACTGGTGTTGAACGACCGAATACGTTTTTGCTGATGTGCTTCAGTTTCCCGACAGATGAATCAACCACGTCAGGGTTTGTTAAGTATATGCTGGTAGCAGGCCGAACTCTGATACAGCAGAATAAAGTCGAAAATAGGAACTGATCTCCGTTGGAGTCCCACAAGGGTAAAGTACGGTAGCCTTGTTTGAGGTTGCTCAGTTTCACAGTGTAGGTCGCCACGGTAGGGTTGCGGCCACTCATCGTCTCTCCGTCGGGGGAGAGCTTGACACTAAATCTGACGAAGACTAATTCGGGATACTTGGTTGTTACTTGGTGGCCACCTGTGTAATTGAATACAGGATTGAAGCCGTTCCCCCTGATGATATCTGTTTTGACTTTGACTGGTGTGTCTGTTTGGATTGGCACACCACTCATACTATCATGCTTGTCCCTCTTATCGTTAGCGTGGAAGAATTCCATCTCGACATATGGATCCAGTGTGCGATGTGAAGGTAGACTGCCAGGCCGCATAAGCCGCTGTGCCGAGATGATATCTATGGTGAACGTCATAGTTTGATGTTCCAATTTTCCATAGGCATCGTCAGGAAGACCACCGGGCAATATGCGAATTGTTCGCATTGATTCAGGCTTTAAAACGTAGCCTGATTGATCCGTACCGCCAGCGAACATGGCTTGATTTAATTGCATTCCAAGGTCAAATGTTTGCCAGTTGAGTGCAGCCATCTGTACGCCTTTCCGCCAATACATGAGGGGGTTGAAGTTGTCGGATGTAAGCCGTGAATACTGAGGATAGACCCGCATCATATAACGCATGTTGTGACGCGTCAATAATTTTTTGGAGCCTTGAGCTTTCGAATGTTTCCGGAATGTCCCTTCCATGAATGACAAGATGTGGTTGGTCTTCTTGCATTCAGCAGATTCGAAGCCATGGAACTTCACGCCACTGCAATACACGCCGAGATCGCCTAGCGACTTAACGATCTTGCTCGTTTTCCGCCTGTTGTTCGTCTCTTCCTCGGTCTCGCAATCGCTTGTACTGCTACTGATAGCACCATGGACTTCGCCCTCAGTTATGGTATTCACCCTTTTCGCAATCGCACGGCGGGATTGTTGGCTAGGACCTAGAAGTGGGCTCGAGGCAAGGAACTGAGGAGGGATATTCCCGTTGTCCATCGTCACCGGCTTTGAGAAGGGTGATGTGAGACTGTTTCCTCGTCGTCGACCATTAGTCTCGCCCGCATTGCGTTGCTGGTGGCTGAGATGCGTCCCTTTCACCTTAATTAGGATACGATCCTTCAGTTCCGAAGGAGTCGGAAGTTTGTCTGCCGAAGGGTCCAATGGTTCAGTGACTAGGCGGGAACCAAATATCTCCTTCATTGTCTCGGCCATGATTTCTTGTTGAGCGGCGTTGCAATGCACTTCGAGAGAGACCCAAAGAGGAAACCGGCTGGCAGTGAAAGCATATTTGTTCACCGTATTTATTACCTCGCGGAAAGAAATAGCGTTGGTAAGAGCACGTCCATGCTTCACTACTGGTTGGCCATCAGAGCCATCCCAGCAGTCGATCTCAACACTGCGGCATCCCCTGAGGAGTGTCATAATATAGCCTTCGACAGAAGACACGTCGGCTACTTGCCGGCCGATGAGGTACGTATTGTGTGAGCTGGAGATGAAGTACTCGTTTACGGGACGGTCGAGCACATAGTCGGCTGGCTCGCGTACAAGATGATCGTTGTCTTTGGACACCAGGTAACTGGCCAGCGCCTCTTCTGTCATGGTAATCGAATGCGTAGCAGGCCGCGCGCTCGACGTGTCCTTCGTCTTGCTTTGCTGAGAATAACGAATGAACCTTGATTTCCATAAGTCGGTGTTGTTGTCGACATCTTCGCCTTGTTTGTCGCGAAGAAAGTTCCGAAACTCAGGCCATGTAATACCTGGATCCCGGTCCGGTGCTATAGGGGGATCTCGGCCCGTTATCTGACAGTAAACTGTCTGGACATCCTCTCTGCGTTTCATCCTATCAACAAAACGCAGAAAATCGGTAAAATTGAGATGAGATGGAACCCCAAGATCTTTTGCTGCTTTATGTATGTGTAAATTCCGACAGATTCGTTCAACACTAATCTTTTCTTCCAGGGGGTACGCTTTGTTACGGAATTGTTTTGTCATCTCCCCATCCCAGAAGCTGCGAACAGCATTCTCATTGAATGCCATTAGTGATGCCATGTGGAGTTCTCGGTGTTTTGATATTGAATCTAGGGTTGTCACCCACTGCGTAAAGGTTTCCTCGTCCTCGGCAATAAGATGCATCTGCTTGCTCCGGGAGGTATCTGGCAAGGCGTAGAAGATAGTAAAGAAACGTCCTTCCTCTGTATCAGGAATACCATAATCAATACGATATTGCCGGGTATCAGAGCCTATCCTGACATCTTTGATGTCATCGATATATATGCATTTCGAGGACCGTCCCTTATCCCAGGAGATCCTGCCCGCGTTTGACTCCAGTGTAAATAGCATACGCTTATATTTCTTTTTCTTGGAAACTTTCGTCAGCATCGTACCTTTGGTGAGTGCACGGGGCGGGAGTGGGCCGTCAAGCGCATCGCTGCTGGAGCAAGACCCTGTGATGGAAGGCAGGCTGCCGTCGTATGATGGTTCCCGTGCTGTATTGTCAGCACTCATGGCACATTCGGCGATCTCGTCGTGTGCCTCTTCGTCAGAGTCGGACAGTACAATGGGATCAGGAGGCGCTGCGTTGGTACTGTCGCTTCTCCGTCTAAGGATGCCAGGACCAAGGCTAACATTTCGACTATTTGTTGCCGCCGACGACTGTCGCCGTGCCCTGGTAAATTTATTCGAGAATCGTCTTATTAAGCCTTTCCCGCTGGAACTTGTGTTCATAACCTCGGGAAGCATGGTGCCATTACTTCCGTTGGGTACGCCGGCACCAATAGAGCTGATGCTAGGCTTGCGGCTAAGAAGGGGATCACCTAAGTGAAGGTGGTGGGGGAAGGGGAAATATTTCAACATCTCGGTTGCGGAACGAGTCTGGGGAAGGCTGAAGAGAGCTACTTGTGGTCAAGGCAAATATCTCTGGAGACATCAAGGGGGAGACGTAAGAACTGGATGCTACTGTTGACGCACTTATAGCCGAGTTGGGTAATGTATTAGTTTGTATGCTGGGCTGATGGGTGGTTTGGACTTGGCTGGGACGCGTCCTTCGCAGCACCGTGCCCTGGCCAGCCATGACAGGTGTGCTTGACGAGGGCCGGGTCTCTGGGCTGGGGCGTGTAGGATTTCTTGAAGGCATGGTGTCCGAAATGGGAAGTAGGTGTAGCCAGGCGGCGGAGAAACTGTCATGCGTTGGAGAGGAGGGGAACAGGAGGTTTTGATTATGAAGAGTTGGTTGGTAATGTTGGCTTCATTTTCCGACAATTCTGATCGATCCACGCCCCGGGGGGAAATGAAGATGGTAGTGGTGTAGGAACCGTAGGGTGAGGTGAGACACGGTTCCTTACGTGAGCGCAGGACTTGGGAGGAGCTTGTTAATAACCAAGAGCGGGTTCAAGGCTGCAGACCATCTCGGTGCTTTCCACGATGTTGACGGCAGACCGCAACTGCAAGGGTGTGTCCCGAGATCGATGTACAGGGCAGTCCTCAGTACAGGCCCTTGACAGAGGTACGTCGAGGTACACGACCGCAGACGAGGTTTGCGAGAGGACTGCGTCTGGCGTGCAGCAGCACGGGGACCAGGACCTGGCCGGGGCGGACGATGGGTCGATGTTGCAATAGCTCGAGGATGAGGTGGCAGGTAGCAGCATGCACGTCGCTAGTTTGGGGCATGCAGAGTTGGGGGATTCGCTTCCAAGCCTTGGATCCCCAGTTGCGCACCAGAGGAAGCTGATATAGGGAATCGTGCCCCCCGCAGCGCGCAAAACTACGGCTATGTCTCAAGAAAGCCAGGAGTGAGTGACCTCTCGAGACTTTGTCTTATATTCGGTGCAATAACTCGAGTGCCCGATCTGATGACGGGCCTGCACCACCCGAACCGTGCGCAACGGCTGCTGTAATCTGTATAACAGGCGACAGGGCCTCGAGGAAGACTATGAGGAATCTAACAAGTTTGAAAAAAAAAACCAACAGCCCAGGCGGCACGAAATGGCCTACTCGTCTCAATCAACGACGTGCTCCAATGCAGGACGAGGGCCTGGTCCAAGAAACGGTAATCGGGCAAGGATACTCTTTGTGGCGAGTGATACTTAATTCCCAGGCCAGGCCAGGCCAGGGCAATATTTGAGACCGTTAGTGGCAGCAATAATTTGCAAGTATTGCGCGTCGCAAGCTGTCCGTGTCCCTCCCTGTCTGTCTGACTGAGTGCTTGGGAATTGCTCTGTCCTTTAGAACGAGCGCCAAATGTGCCCTGTTGTGCAACGTGAAGAGTGAGTCGTGAGATGAGTCGTATGCTGAGGAAAAGATGTGCGGGCTGCGGTGCTAGCCAGATCTCGCGAGTGCGCAGGCGGCTTTTCTAGTAGTCGCGACAGGGCCAGCGTTGGTGCGTCGCAGGGAGTTATAAAAAAAACAATCCACGGGGCCCAAAATTCTGAGGTCGAGGCGACTGGGCTGGCTTGGCTTGACCTGGAGAAGTGCGGTGTGAATCCAGACAACGGGCGGGCGGGCAGGCAGGCAGGCAGGACCGAGTGGGAAATTAGCAGCTATTGGGTTAGCGCGAATCTTTTAGCAAGGAAATGGGAATGTCTAGGTTACTACTAGGTAGCTTATAAAGATTATAGGTGCCCAAGAGAAGGGAAGTAAATGCGAGGACGAGATAAAACAACTGCTTAGTACCCAATAGGTAAAATAAAAACCAAATAAAACCAAATAAAGGGAAGCAGAGGGCAACAATAAACGAATACCTATGACAGACTGCCTTAAGGTTAGGTATGTAATGGATGTACTCAAGTAGCTAATAAAGGGGCCGATGATACCTACCTACTACATACGTATAGAACTTCAAATTCGGCGTTATTTGAGCCTACCTACCTACTACTGTACAACTCAACAGTTATGCTACAAGCTCCCACTCGATGCACCCTTTACGCAGGAAGACTACGTACTTACTTTAGTCCTAGGAGCGCACTCAGAGTATCTAGGAGTAGATGGCCCGCGGACATTAACATAGTGCAGGTTCACTGTTATTAAGGGAGAAATTAAGTTTCACAATAGTCAGGAATTGTAGATTACCTATACGTGTAAGGCAATGTGTAATGGCTCAATCATGCCACAAAGAATAATATCGGCCTTGAAAGAAAATACCTATGAGGTGCACTAGACCCTATCCCGATTCCGCCTGCCTGCTAGGAATGTTGGACTGGACTTGAAACGTGCTAGTTAGTGGGCTCTAAATGAGTACACTACACTACAGTACAGCCGCTATAAGTGTACGAATACCGGTACCTACATAGGTACTATGTAGGTAGGTTAGGTATACCTATGATCACTACCTAAGTACGTATGATGTACCTTATATAACTAAATGGTATAGTGGCAGATCTGTCTGTTACTACCTTAGATAGGTAGGTAAGTTTTAGCGGGACTTGGGTCACCGCAATCCAGTTCAGCGGTGCTAGTTTCAATTTAAGGTGATAGAACACAAGGCGGAGCCTGCTTGGGCATCTAGACCTAAACTCAAATGGGCATTGATGACTCTACGCAATCAGGAACAGCATTCCAATCTTACAACCATACATACAGTACGTAGCCTTGCAAATCCGATTGTACCAGGGATACGGAGGTAGCAAGTAGGCTATGGAAAAACGGGGGCTCGTTGCGTGATGGTTGTGATGGTTTGGCCAGGAATTGTACGTCCCGAACACTACATGTACGTATACAGTACTATAGGCTATGTAGGTACTTAAGTAGGTATTCGGTCGGCTCAACAAATAAGACAACCGCTGATCTGCGCAAGAGAGCTTGGCAAAAGAGTGAACACCGTGACCTCAGTATTTTCGTATTTTCAAGGTTTCCTAGCCTGGCTATGCGTAATTCTTGGTCTATGTTTGACGGTACAGCCGGCATTAATTTTAAAGTTTGAGTACACATAACATACATATAGATAGATATGTACACACAGTCTCCCAAGCTAACACACTTCCCGAGGTCACCAATTCCAATTCTAATTCCAATCGTCATATCTGATAAAGCGAGTTGAGATTCACGCAACCGGGCAGACAATGGTACTACCTACCTAGGTGTACAACAAGCCTTCGGTTTAAGACAGGGTCCATCAAAATTGTCGACGATGACGTTTCTGACAAGTTGTGGGGTCTACCACGAATGACTCTTCATTCGTTGGCCCTCAATGGGCGTAGCCGCGGTGCCACGGGAAACGGTGAAGAGTATGCCTAGGCATTTATTTCTCAGGCTCGTAGACGCCTAGAAGGGGGGATAAAACCCTGCCTGAATGTTCAACATCTCGTCGCGTGTCCTATCCTTGGGAGGTCTCCCAGGGAGGTAACAGGTATCTACAGTGGTAAAGGTGGGCGGCATCCACCGCATGACAACACGAATGGTAAATAAGAGAAGAACATGGGGAAGAGAAAAACCCCGGTAGGGGCTATGCTTGGACAGATCAAACCTCCCCGTTGGGTACCGGAGGCCGTTCTCCAAGATTAAACTCGTGGAATCGAGCGAGAATGCCCTATCCATCACCATCACCATCACCATCCTCAAGGTACCTGCCTCGGAGCCGCAAAGCACCCAACGAGGCGAGTACCTGACCGACCGGGTACCTTAATCCCAGGCCACGAGAGCCATGAGCGTGGCCAATGGGCGGCCGAGGCTACAGTAGCATTGCCTTGGAAAACAAGCAACCCACGGCCATTGGCCAGTGTTAAATATCGGGTTACGTAGGTGTGCATACGGACCTGGAAAGGTTTCCCCATGCTGGGTACGGAGTAGGTAGGTAATTATTCGCGCCATTCTTCGTTCCATCTTTTCTTCTCAATTGTTACTGGGTTAATTTCAGCAACTTCGAGCTGATGTAACTACCTACCTAGTACTAAGTAGATTTAGCGCATGCGAGATGCCGGATCCCGAAAACATTCTATGGTCTCCTTGTAAGGATGCTTGGCCTGCAGCATTCCGATTTTACCAAAAGAGGGCTTGTGTAGCCCCCNAGCCCCCAGCCCGGCAAAGATCCTATCCTCTTAGGTAGTATGCTTATCATTCACTTGCATGCAGCATAACACGTGCTTGATCACGATTAACTCGCCATGACAACATCAACATTAGCCTGATCCATATCAAGTTAGATGCACCGTTTGAGTTGCAGGTCCTCGATTGCCGGCCGATTCTATGCGCATCTGTGCTCTTGATACCAAAGCACCAGCTTAACTTTCAGACTTTGAGAGCCACATATCTAGTCAGTTGCTAGACTATTTGATACTTTGACGAAAGAATGTCGGAGAAGAACGATATGAGATACCATCAGAACTTTGGTAAGAAGGGCGTCGCACGAGCAATGGGTACGTAGGTAGAGAGGTGATGGACAAAGGAAAGGGGAGGCAAAAAATTAAAAATTTTTGAACACACAACCAAAGCAGCCCAAGCTAATCAAGACAACGGTGGCCGGTACCCAAGAACGGTCGGCAATGTACAGTACACCATAGTACAGGGGTTTCCTTAGGGCAGTACAGGGGGCTAGGGTCTTCCGAAGCTGTAGAGGGACCCATTCTAACATCGATGACGGACGACCCCAAGTCCGCAGCGGCGGCGACGACAGCGGCTAGTCTTCACTACGGACCTATCAGCCGCTGAGCATGCCACCTCCCCTTTGAGTGCCAGAGGCAGAGGAAAGGGCCGAAGCTAAGAAGATGCATGATTGGGTTTGGGGTAGGTATTTCCAAGACTGAGGCCGAGCAGAACCTCTGGTGAAAGGGAATCCCTACAGACATGTGGTATGTAGTATGTGGTATGTGGTGTAGGTACCCAACATCCGCTCTCCATGGTAGGCGCGGAACATGCCTCGACCCAATGGATGCAAACATGCATCAGCGCATTCGCAGCCGATGCTAATCTGATGATCAACTTCTGACGTACTAGACCCTCATTTGCATGCGGACACTGTAGTACACCACATCCAGGTACCTCGTAGGTATGCTGGGGTATGAGTCTTTCGCCCAGACGATACAAGCGTGCGAGTTCAACGGCAAGTGCCTGATCTCCAGCCTGGCCCGGCAACATTCACCAGGCTGGCGCCCGCTACCTGGCAATCAAGGTTTGAATTCCTGCCCACGGGGGAGTCTTTTCCATTGTGGCGGTGGTGTTGGCAGCGGCAGCGTTTACCCGGGAAGCGCCAACACGCCCAACACCCAATGCCAGTGTTGCCCAGATATGCTGTACGCCAGCGTTGAACGCGGGGTGGACCTGGTGGCAATCCGATACCCAGAAACAAACCGTGACACGGCCAATGGCCAATATGGGTTCTTGTTTCATCCTTCCCATCCCGAGGGCGGAATGCTAGTTGGTCGCTGCAAAGATCGTCCACATGTACAGCATGATCAACGGTGTGCTGTCTCTTACTCATTTAACTTTTTGTCGAACGAAGCCACCCCTTCCGCCATTGGAGAAAATCCTTCTTGGTTCTTGGGCCATCTCCCTCTGTCTCCTCACCGACTTCTCATGGCATGCTGGTCACGCCTGGGTATCACCGTATCATCGTTAGCAAGGGAGGGTACAATCGTTGTAGAGACAAGAGAACATACTATACAATGAGAATGCATCGAGGCGTCCGATGAGACATGCGACTAGGCGGACTGAATACGGCGCCTCCCCAAGCTAGGCCCATGTGGAGCTGAGGTCAAAGTCTGCGTCGCGCAAGTCGTCACTATCATACGATTTCCCTCAAGCTCAACGGATCTTAGCCGTGTTCATCTACATAGTGTACGCTACCCAGCCCGCTTCTGCTATACATGGCAGGTAGGTACTTCACGGAGTGCGGAATAAAGTTACAAGCATATTACCACCATGTTATAGTTATGGCATTTTCATATTGAGATAGACATGATTCCCCAGGGATGTCCCGAGGCTACGAAACACGATACAATTATTTGCATCTATTACGTCAAAGGGTCCCTCGTTCGTTGTTCCGCCCTGCACCCGTTTCCATTTTACCTTCCCCACATGACCGAGCAGGGCTCCATCAATTTGTGACAGCGAACGAGGACATGTCGTGCTTATCCTCATCGTCTACGTATTGCATACCTTTATTAGAAACCAGCATCTACACATGTTCCAAAAAATATTATTATCGGATACAACACAACAATCGCGTCGTCCATTATGCACCAATCAATTCAATCTCTGAGCCACCGTCAGGTAGGTTCTAGTTCGGGCTGGAATAGCCTCATGGTGTTAGTCCCCAGAATTCCGTAGATTTGGCGTCCTTTCGATTCGCAGATGCTCGCTTGATGCAGCTCTTGACGAATTCGCCGCATTGGTATCAGCGCGTCCACTCCATTGGCTCTCGTGTCGCCGTATGGTCGAGCATCAAGTCGTAGACGAGGAAGAACAAAGCCTGTGGATACAGCGTCACCTCGGTTTCTGCTTCGGCGATGACAACGGGGGGGTTATTTTGAAGCCACCCACTGGCCATGGTCTCATTCATCTTCCAAATCATCAATGTGACGCTAGACAGCGTGACCCGACGTTGCTGTGATATCTTTTAATTTCCCTTGCCTCTCCCCGCAGGGACGACTGGAATAGCCTGTGTCAAGTTGCACTCTAGTAGTCCTTTAAACTGGACCCCTGACAACCTCTCTTTCTCTTCGATCTGTTGTCGTTTCCCCTTAAGTCTTAAGTCCATGCATGACAGTACGGACATTGTACTATGACTTTCGAAAGTTCTCCGGGACTCATCCGCATCATGCACACGGGAAACGAATAAGAGCATACGGTAAGTCCGGATCTCAGTCCGGGGTTTCTTAGGGCTACCTAGTTACCACACATGAGATGCGTACATACAACTACTAACTACCTAGGTAACTACCTTTGTTGCAGCACTAACTATGAGAGGCCCGCACCGCAGTGCAGATGAAAAAATACGGCCCACCACCGTTTTTCTGTCCCGCGGAATACTACCTACCTAGTCTCGCCCTTTCCCTTTCCGAGGTATACTAACCAGTTGCGCCATCTCTTGAATGGTATAGAAAACGAACTGTCTCTGATTGTTGGGTTTTCTTTTCAACGTCTTCTAAAATGTTATCGACGTCGAACAGGATATCCGAATAACCAGAGGAATCTTGTGCTTAATTGGTTCATCTCTTCGTCTGTGCCCTACTTAATTTGCACCTTATAAAGGTTACCGACTGACTTGTAAGCTGCTCCGCTACGTGCGCTTCGTGTGGATCGAGAACGTCACGAGGACTAATATATTATGCTTCATCTCTCCAGTTACACGCCGGCTAAGGTGCCTTCTGTACCTTAGCGATCTGACTGGCAAGTAACCGAAGGCGATGCTGCACCCTGCGCGTCGAGATTGATCCCCCCGCGAAACCCTTGCTCCGCCCGGCAGATCGGTCTTGCTAGGTCCATATCTTTTGTTGTTGTGCAGTTCTAATGGCTTCCCCAATGAAGATGGTCCTAGCGACGTGATGCAAGCGACGTGGTGCAAGCGTTGCTAATATGATCTAGTAATGGGCTCGGGGTACCTGGAATACTGTACATGAGTTAGGGCTACTTTAGGGGGAGGGGGGGTTTCTGTTCGCCTAATTTTTGGCTGTTAGAACAATTAAACCAAGCGAGCTTTTCTTTGCTTAGCTTCCTGTTTATTTCGAAGGCGTCGATCGACCACGTTTTTCTCGACCACATCGCACAACATTCTCGCTTACTGCGGCTCGGAAGAAATGCAGGACATCTCAAGCCACTGGGTATGCTGCCTGTTCTCCCAGGTTGGAAATGGTAGACGCGGAGATAGGCCCCAAACAAGTCCAATGCAAGCGCACATCTCTCTTTGTCAGGATAATATTCGGAGTGCGCAGGATGCAGGCCACCTTATACGAGGTCAACCGCATGCCATAGTCCCTCTTACGGTCACTCTGTCCGGTCCTAAGCTGGTGGTATCTTCCCTGTAGTAAGGCCTATCCAATATGGCAATAGAATGCTAATTCATCATGAGCGCGGTGTAACGACTCAGACGATGATGGTTCGTGTCGGATGGCTTCCGCGAGGCGGCATGCCACGCATGATACATCGCCACCTTGTCTCGCCTCCACAGCGTTGTAATGAGCTATTTTGATATCCGCTTAACATACCTCTATTTAAACGACAAGCACTTGGGACGGGAGCGTCCGTGTGCGCGTTGCCGGCACACACACACACACACACATACACACACACACAGACCGCATCTGCGGGCTACGACCAAACAATTTGTATTTATATCAATGTTCTGCAAGGGGTGCGCACTGCTACGTCGGAATGAGACAGGGAATGATGGACAAAACAGACTCCGTGTATGTGTACCAGGCACAATTTAAAGGCGACAGGAGCAGCACGTCGTATATATACCTCTAGTAGTCATCGATATAAGATGAGTCTCGTTAAACAGATGAGCAAGTTCGGGAGTTCGGGTTGCTTAATTCACATGGATGCATGATCTCGGTCTTAGCTGACCGGTTGTGCCAGCCTCACGATCAGGGGCCCATGTGTTAAACAGCTGCACCATCACCAAAGTGTGGTATTGATCATCATGAAACTTAATCCAAGCAAGATATCTCATTCTCACAAGGCCGAAGCGGTACAAAAAATAGGCCGGTTGCGGTTTTGTGTGGTCAATCAAAACACTTATCGGCGCCGCTTACCTTTCGAGTAACGAGCTCGCTATCCCGTTGCCCGAAACGACAGTTATTACGCAACATGCTACAACGGAGTGGAGAGATCGAATGCTACCTATTCGCGCAAGATAGTAGAATCGTCAAAGGTAGACATCGAAGGACGAAGGTCGTTTTTTCTCTCCCTATCTCTCACTTTCTCTTTTTCTCTCTTTCTCTCGTCCCCTCCTCTCTCTCTCACTCACTCTCTTCTCAGGATTTCTGGATTTATTGCTGCCTGTTGCTAACCTCTTTTCTCTCTCTACCCCGGAACCAATTGGCTCCAAGCGGCGCTTGCTTCTTCCCGCTACTTCGACGCTCGATGACGGGGACCCGTCTGACATGATTACATTACGACCATCCGTAGCAGGTATTTAGTGGGGAAAGGTACTTGGAGATGGATGCAGGCAGCACGAAAGATTACCACAAGCGGACCGTTTCAGCTCGATTGGCCAATGGGAGGGCTCAAAACCGCCAGTCGACACCTTCGAAGACAACACGAAAAAGTCCCTCGGCTCCAGCATTACCTTAGTTCGTTTTATCCCAAGACAATTCTGGAAGATACGATCCATGTACCTACTACCTGCCTAGTAGGTGCACTGATTTCGTTGTTGCGGCACAGAGCAGAACAGGAAAACATGCTAGCAAAGATTCCCACTTGATGCAGTCTTCTCCCGAGTGAATATAGACTCCAGGTCGTTAAGAGCCAATGTCAGTCGTGCCATGCCTTGCCGCTTCGCTTATAAAGAAGCCGAACATGTTGGTAACTTACACACAGTAGATATGGTCAAGCGAGAAATTCGGTACACACCCCCTGCTGCTAGTATGAGCGACTCGGCGTGGCTTGGCCCGTTGCGAAAGAATGCCAGATGAATCTTGTCCACGTAGGTATGTGCAAACCGCACACTTGCTGTAAGGAAACCCATGTTCCTAAGGAAAGCACCGCGTCATTCACCATCTCGAACAAGCAGTTTTAATCAAGACTCATCACAACATTATCCCCGGCACTAACCCAGCCAGCCTAGCTGTTCTCACGCCGGGGCGTCTGGTCTGACATGCGGATTTAGCTCAGATCCTAGCAGAAGACGCACTTGTACCGACCGTACTGACGCGTTTCGCATCAGATAATAACCTTCCAACAACTAGAAGAAAAAGGGGAAGTCGAAAAAAAAACACCGAGAAGGGTGTGCCTGGCAGTCCCATGGAGCCCTCATCCCGGCGGTGGGGGTACTCGAGCAATTAGTTGAGCTTCAGAGTCCCGCGACTGATGCCGGCGCACTTTTAATGCTCGACTCCAGCGAACTTCCTTGCTAATCTACGGAGGGCACTAGGGTGGTGGTGGAAGTCCTCACTCATTCCGCCAGGTGCGATCCGGCTCACAATAATATTGATGGTCGGGCCCCGAGTCTCATCGATCCCGCTCACCCGGGGTCTTGGAAAAGATACATGAATCGACCTGTGCTAGTCACCCATGTTCGATAACGTACTGTAGAGTCTGCGTTCCGTATTACATTCGTAACGGAGTATTCTTTGTGGAGAAGATGGCATACCAATTTTCCGAGCCTTTGGGTCAGCCTACAGTACAACGTTGGTGAAGTAGGTACAGTACAGTACCTACCTACTTGCTCACTTCCACTGAAGGCCGCCAAGCTAATCTACGGTACTAGGTATTCTAGCGCGAGATAGGGGGCATCCAGTGCAGGCAGGGGGGAAACCGTCCGTAACCCTTGTCCCCTTGTCCCCTTGTCGCCTGGTGGGCTCGTGGCCTCTACAATGACGATGGTACCGGCCCCTATCTGGGACAAACTTTCGATCGAACGCCCACCCCGCCTTCATCTTGTCTGATGTAGATGTTGGAACGAAATGCCGTCTCCACTGCAAGGAACACGTGCGAGAGGATTGGAGAAAAAACGGGCGTCTTATCAACATAGTCACGATAGGACCAAACTCTTTTCGTGAGGCACCCCCCGAAAACCACATTGCTTACTTCACGGTTTTCAAACTACCGGTAGATCTCAAAATGAAGCTATCCATACGGCCGCCTATCACCACGGCGGACCGAACCCCACCTCATGTGGTGTGGTTTGGTTCTTGCAGGAGCTCGCAGATCACATGAGGACCGTTCCCACGCGATGAGTTGTCACCTCCACACTGTCGCTGGCCCTAAGGCAGTTCTAGCACTACATACCTAACGACGACCTCGTATCTCTTTTCCGCATGTTGTCGTTGCATCGCGCCCCGCATCACCACTAAGCCCGCCCGTACCAACAGCGCAGCCAAGGCTCGGTGATATACGATTGGACCGCATGCAGAGATCGTCGGTCCCTGTGATGCAAGAGTGTGCAACTGCAAAGTCTTGCGATTATGATTATGAGGTGCTGAGGAAACCTACCCAGAGGCGCTTGGCAACCGCGCATTATTGGCCCCTGGCAAAATCGCCTACTGTAGAGATACCCACTGGGGAAACGCGAAGCCAGGTCGACAAGGACATCAAAGAGGGGTGGGTGATCGCTCACGAACGCAGGCTTGACAGGCTTCTAGAAGATTTCCAGGGAGGGTCGGGAAAATAAAAAATGGTCAAGGGCTCAGAAGTACACGACATGCCACCCACCATTTCGCTATTTTCGGCACGCATCCCAGCAGATCTCCAAGGAACCAAGGCAGGAAAACATATATATGGGTCTCAGCCCAGCCATCGGATCCGTCGGGCTGGTTCTGGGAAACGTCGTTGGCTGCACTTGTGATAGGAACTTGTGTTGCAGCTCTAGCGACGTATTGGTGCGTCCACGCCGAACCGTAGACAAATGCGATCGATGCCAGCAATCTTGTTCCCGTTCAAGATGAGAGAATGGCCACGCTGATCATCCCAGCCAGCCACAATTGGTGCTACCATGACCGACAAGGCTGTCAATCGAAGAGTACTGTCGCTATATTGGAGAAGGGCCTCATTCACCATTGCCCCTGCGCGCTAGCTTAGCTTACCCCTGGCGATGATACTGTATGTAGTAGTCAACGTCCACGTCTCATCCAACCGCCCATTACGTGCTCAGACAACAACAATTTACTTCACAATGGTGTACGCAGTAATACCCTGCGGATCTCTGATATATCCAAGGAGAGCCGTCGACATAGAAGCCAGCAGTATTAGTCGAGGCTCCTCATCATTTGGTTATCACAATCAATACTTGCTCGAGCCAAGGTTGCCTCGCGAGAGGATGCCTCGCAGCATGTTACCCCACAGAGTAACAATGTAGATCGGGCGAGGTTCAGAGGCCAGTAACGGCCTGCATGATCTGCAGGGAAGGACAGGCAGCGCGCCCACGTTCCACAACCGACCGCTCAGGTCCTGCAGAGAAGACCAGAAAAGGCGTTCGTGATGAACCGCCATGACTCGCATTGTGGCATTTTTCAGCTGCCGTAGGATTGAGGTACGGCTCACAACGGCCAGCAATTGGCAGGGACGCGCACAGCAGCAGCACGAGTAGCACGAGTAGCGCCGCTGCAATGCAATATGCACCGCGACGCCGCCGTGCCCGTGGTGGCGTCGCATCACCCACGTCGCCAGAGGAAATGTGCTAAGACTAGCCAAACCCGCAGCATACTCCGGGGGCGGCGCGATGCTTTTGGCGTCCGTCTGGGACCTGGCATGGGCGTGGGTATGGGGATGGGCGTGGGCGGGCGTGCGTGGGCGTGGGCGTGGGAGGGCGTGGGGATACAAGCTGAATCGACATTGTCCTCATCAGGAGACACGCGTACACAGATATCCCAGATCACCTCAACGACAAGCATTATCAGACGCACATCACTTACTAAGAGGTGGCGGCACAAGTCACAAGCGGTATATTCCTCTTTTTACAACTCGATGAATAGTTGGTACCGAAATGCCACTATTCATCGCAGCTTGCTACGAAGTACCTAGCAGCGTTCAGCTCGGGGTCAAACGCGCCGAGCCGAGTTGACACAATCATTGGAATGGCACGCTCCGAAGGTGTGTCATGGCATGGACGGTTGCGTATAGTACCAACCCAACTTACTTACTTACTTACTCACTTGACTTACTTACCTGCTCCTTATTTGGGGCTTGCTGCTTTAATATCCAACGTTCTGCCGTCATTGACGTTGGATTGCGGCGCCTCCTCCATGCCTACGGCATCCTTCGCAACCAATCAACCCCCAATGATTAACGCATCCTTTCTTTTTTGACACACCGCTATAAGGGGCAAGGTCTGGCACCAAGGTGCTCGGTGAATTGCACCAATCCTCACCGCGGACAGCCTCACTCTGCTCCTGCCGAGTTGCAGAGGAGGCACTATTGGTGCTACCCGACGAATCACTCTCACCACTTACGAAAAAGGTCGCCGGCCCACGGTTGAACCGTGCTTGCATGGGGGTTGACCCCAAATATTCAATCGCATCATCAAATGATACCAACCTTCACGTGCCTGGACACCGCACGGTCCCGCACGCTCATCAATATCCACGGCCAAATCACCGCTCCGGAATAGATAACAGAGCCAGACTTTTCTGTTCTATAGTTGCTCTCATCATACGAGCTGTAAACTACTTGGACAGAAATCGTGTGATTTGGAATGGCCCGTACCTTATTGCTACCATAACAGGCGACAGGTCATATTTTATAGCATGTTCCTCCTTACTCACCTCCTGCAGCTTACCCTTGTTCCGGGATTAAACGTGCGAAATGTTGGGACAGCGTCAGCTACAATGAAGGTATCTCCTCCGTAGAAGTACTTCGAGAACAAGACTCGCCGATCTGCATGAACCCAGAATACTTTGGACAACCTGTGTACCTGATGCACTCCCTATAAGGTGTGGTACGGCGGTCAGCGTGGGTAGAGAGAGTATTAACAATCCACACCCCGTTCATTTCGCAATACAGCGGCCATCCTCAATATAGTCTCGAGCTCACCTCACGTGGACTACTTCATGCCAGAATGGGATTCGGTACGCCGAAAACGGCCACCTGCAGAATTGATTAGGGATATACGCTCAGCCCTACAAATGATATCCCAGCGACCCATGCACTCGGTATTATTCTGTTCACCTTGATCTATCTGGGTACCTCAGCGCCGTCGTTAGATCATACCTATTACATGCCCTTGCGAATTGAAATGAAAATTAGTGACGAGCCTAAGGCTTGCGTTTCGACCAATTGAGTATGCTTTTTTTTTTTTCTCTCCCTATCTGTTTGCTTATCCAAGCGGGAGCATACACTCCGTTCGCTTGGATATAGCCAACGCGCAGAGCCTCCGAGTAGTCTGACTCAGCCTGTGCAGCCACAATGCCGCTTTTGGCTCCTGACTATCCGAAATGATCATGTTATATATATATGTATGAGGATGTGCGTGCGTGTATCCAGGTCGGCAAGCTCTGATTCGAGATATCCAAAAGCACCGCACAATGTGGTCAAAAAGAGTTGGTCTTAGGCCCGTTTTGAACTGCAGTCATGTCTATATCTGGTACACTATGCTGTAGTCAGATCGAATGTTCGGTTATCGTAGTCGGCTGACCTTCAGGACGGCACTTGGCATAGGTAATGTTCATAATAGGTACCTACGTTATATAAAATGTTCACTGCAAATCCAATAATCCGCTGTGACGTATGGGATTACCGGAGTCATGAGGTTTCGTATATATGGATTGATGATATCAGCAGCCCCATTTCTTCTGCCGACGCCTGCTCTGCCAGTTGTTTACAGTGAAGCGAGCGAGGGATAGATAAGCCGATGTTCGAAAGCGGTAGGTCGCAACGGCAAAACTATCCAAGTCTGCGACTTCAGCATGATCCCGGCGCCCGCAGGAACTTGGGACAAATGCCAAGAGAGTATATGGCGAGAATATATAAAATAAAAATAAAAAAAAAAAAAAAAAAAAAAGTCTGAAATTTTCAATGCAAAAGAATTGACACTGGTGTAATGCTTCTCAGTGTGCCAGCATTTTTGTTGTCAGCAAGATGTAAGTTAGTACTTACTTATAGTCATCAGGGTTACCTAGCTTCCGGCTGATTCAGGTGCCCTTACCTCCTACCTCCTCCGTCCCATCAATTTACGCTCAATCAAACGACCAACAAATTATATTAATGGATTACTACAGGTATGTTCTTTCTCTCACAACTTGAGTTACTTCCTACTACTTGACAGCTTCAACCCAGGACTATAATGGGCATCTGATCTCTACACACATGTGTAACAACAATAATATACCTAGGTAAGAATTAGGTAGTGGAGATTACGCGCTGTACGAGTACTTATAGAGACATGTGATTCCTTCCTCGGGGCTAAAAATGCAGTGCGCAGCCAGCCACATCGGGCAGGGCGGGCATTGCAGGTACAGTACTGTATGTGATTCCTTCTTGGCACACTACCGGTAGATACATACCCAGGTAGGCTCCATGTTGGCACCTACGATCTCTCTGCATCATAAAGTGCATTTTATACCACGTGGAAGCCCCAGGTATTAGAAGTAATAGATCACGTTTCTACTCCATACTTACTTACTTAACCTAGGACGATCAAAAGCAGCCTTACTTAAATAAATGTGCATATGATGTACGCGCGCAGTGGTACCGGTACTCACCAAATGACAGAAAATGTGGGGAAGGGTGCCGACGGCCGAGGAATTAAAGTGGAGTTAGCCGAGGCGCTGTACATCAAAGATTACTGATGCTAGTCAGTGCTGCATTAGGTATACTGTACAGGACCTACCTTGGGAGCAGGCTTGTTCTTACTGCCAGCGTAACTCAGCAATCTATAAGGCTTCTTCTTTCTCAATGTTGACTGAATATACATTAAACTTTGCCCCAAGATCTCAAACAACTACCTAATTAACTCCCTCATTATCCATCATCATCATGGCGTCGACCGAGCTATTCTCAGTCCCTATCCCAGCGGTGCCGTCCCATCCAGGGGGCAGGCATAGCCTGCACTACGCCTGCACCCAAAGTCTACCTTCTCACCTTCACTTCACCAGCCGACAACCGGCTCACTCCAGAATTCTGCCGCGCGCTGATTAATGCGCTCGACATAATCGAGTTTGGGTACGAGCCTGGCGTCGTTGTCACGACGTCGGGAATTAAGAAGTTCTACTCCAACGGGCTGGATCTAGGCCTCGCCCTGTCGACGGTCGGGTTCTGGGAGGACAGTCTGTACCCTCTGTTCCGCAGGTTTTTGACGTACCCCATGCCCACCGTGGCCCTGCTTAACGGCCACGCCTTCGCCGGGGGCATTTTCCTGGCCATGCACCACGACTACAGGGTCTTTACGGGTAGCGGGCGCGGGTACGTCTGTGTTAATGAGCTGGAGTTCGGCGCCCCGCTGCCCCCGCCGCTCTCGAGCATCCTCCGCATCAAGACCACGCCGGTAGTATATCGCTCGCTTGTGTTGGAGGCCAAGCGCTTCGATGCCAAGGCTGCTCTCGAGGCAGGCATCGTCGATGCTGTGGGCGAACTGGATGCTGTGCTGAAGTTGATTGAGGACCGGGGATTGGTCGTTAAAGGAACTAAGGGTTCATATGGCTGGCTGAAAGAGGAAATGTATAAGGAGTCTATCGCCTTGTTGGATGTTCAAGGTCCGGCGGGCCTCGGTATTGTGCGTGTCAAGGACCTCAATAAGAAGAGGAAAGAAGATGGGAAGAAGTGGCTCAAGGAGTGGAGGGAAAGTCAAGGTCAGAAGGCGAAGTTGTAAGTATTCCAGTTTATAAGCTTGGTTGTATGATATCATTTTGTGCCTCAAAGTCATTTGAGTTCTTGTACTACTTTTCTCCGTGATGAGTGTTTTACGAAGGCATTACGAGGCCAGATGTGCTAGGCGATGATTTATACTTCTATATACATCAGTATATGCAGTTTTTTTTTATCTTCCGATGTTACTCAGTATTCTTCATGCGTGATGAGGATCCCTGGAGCACATGAGATGGTACCCCAACCACTTATATCGCTCTCGCATCAGTATCTCGTAGTCGTTTCGGCCAGATTCCCATCTTCCCCGGAGATAAAATGCCATTAGGATCCAATGAGTCCTGCTTCAGTTAATACATGAGCTCAACCCCCAAGCGATTTAAAATACACTTACCTTTAATGTCTCTACGAAGCGTCGATAGGCATGGTTATTGAAATCGAATAGCTCGGCATTGTGGTCTATTAACGCTATCAGTCGATTCCGAAGCAGTTGCTGGGCGGGTTGAATCGACATACCCATGTGTTTAATATGCGCTCTGTACTTCGCAAAGCCCCTCCCTGAACCTTCCTTGAAGAGGTCATGGAAAATCTTGTCGACGCCGATGCGCTGTTCCGCACTTGTCTTATCAAAGCAGAGCATGCAGACGAACACAGCACATCGCTCGTGCATGAAGAAATCGCACAGTAGGTCAAACCCCTGGGATTCGTAGACTTTCTTCGCCGCCTTGACCCAATCGAGCAGGACTTTCCCCTCGAGAGGCACGATGGGCGAGTACGCCCCATGAGCACCGATGGAGTCCTCCCGCACGTTGTAGAAGTTCACCATCGGTATACTCCACATGCTCGGGACGCCTACTCGTATTCCGCCGTGAGGTTGAGGGACCGATGTCGCCTCGAGAAGCCCTCCATCCTCCCCGCTAAACAGAATTCGCTGTAGTCTCCCCGTCGGCGCCTTTTCCGTCACCACCCGCAAAACCTCGGCATATTGCGCCTCCAGGATGGTTGTAGGACCGTACAGTCCGAACTTGACGGTCCAGTTACCGATATCCAGTTCTTTCTGCATTTCCTTCGTCCGCCATTCCGGGATCGGCCCATCGCCTTTCCACCATTCCGATCGCTTGCCGAAAAGCGCGGCCCATTCATTGATGTGGAAAACGTACACCATGGCTGGGAGAGTGCCGTTGCGGCGCAGCTCGCCGAAGACATCCACGATGGTGGCGACGTCGTCGAACTCGGGCATGTCGAAGGAACATGCCATACTACAATACTCAGGGTCAGCTATCGCCATTTGGAGCGTGATTTGTAATGGTTTCGGAATCTTCTAACACCTAATTCCCCCCCCCCCCCCCCCCCAAAAAGGGAGATCTCATGCCTCTTAAAGCTGCTAAAACAAGAAGAAAACGGTTTCGAAATGACGCACTAGGACTGAGGTTGAGGCGTCAGGTAGATGCCCATTTTCGTGACTATTGCTAAATTACTCTGTAGGAACAGGCCGTCGATCGTGGGGCCGAAACTGAGCTTGGTAAGATGTGCCGACGGTGATGTTGTCATAGCGTATTGACCTGTACGGACCACGTCGCCGTTCGCGAGGATGACTTCCATTCCTGCGATGTTCTCGTGGTGGACCGCGGTCGGGATGAAGCCCATACCTCTGTCCAAGGTCTACTCCTGTTAATATCATTTTGAGCTGTGTCCGCAGCGAACAGGGAACCCACGTTACCAACGACGCTACCCCATCCTAGCGATGCCACACTAGGCCAGAGTTTCAATTTCTTCTCCGCGCAGAAGGTGTAGAGATCCCCGAATGTGACGCCAGGCTCGACCACGATGTACCCGAACTTCTCGTTGACTTCTATGATTTTGTTCATGCGGTGAAGATCTAGCGCAATGCAGCCTGGAATACGCGGCGCTGGTCCACCATATCTATTTCCCCATCAACACTCAAATTTTGGTGGGAAATCATATATCAGTCATGCTAACTTATGAGCATACATACCCCAAATTCTTTCCTCGAGAGAACGTCCATACCGCGATCTTGTATTCGTTCACCACTTTCAAGAACGCTTGGAGCTCCTCGACTGATGAAGGACTTTTGCAGTCAGCTTTGATGATTAAGCCTCCAATATAGGCCCGGCCGAGCGACGGTCATCTTACCAAACAGCAGCACTTGGTATATTTCTTAACTCCCCTGCCTCTGGAATGTCGTAAGGATCAACATAGTACTTAAGGTCGTCGCCCGTAAAGACAGCATCTTTCCCTAGCACCCCGATGACTTTCTCAAGAGCCTGAGAGAAGTCATCCTGCGAGACACCTGGAGGTAGAACAAGCTCAATTGCTTCCGTTAACGGCGTAGAGTATACTTCTTCATGAGCAGTCTGGTAGGTAGCGTCGGCGTATGCGGGTGGAAGTCCAGGTACTGCAGCCATATTGATGATAGTTATGAAACATACGAAAGAAGTATATTATCGGGGAGTTTTCACATAGTAGGTGGCCAGCTACATGGAAGCTTTTCAGGGCTTGTGCGTTTAGATATATAGGTACTCGTTACTCCTCATTCACCTTGGACATCCTGGTGCGAGTGCGGAGATTGGCTCCCATTTATGCTGTCGGCTGCCGGTAATACGGATGCTCCCATCGCTCGCACCCGGCTCGGCAGTTATCATCAATGGAACGTTGGCCATCACCGTGACCTGGTTTGGAAATTCTTTCCAAGAACGGAAGTTTCGAGTGCAGACCATGGTGTACATGAACAAGTTATGCATCCCAGTTTGTAGCCTCTTTTGTTCTTCATTGTATCTCATCTTCACTTCCAGCAGCAAGAATTGAAAAATAAATCCTTCTAGGTACGAAAAACGTTGTCGTCACCGTACTGTGTTAAATAGCATTATACACCAATCGTTAATGATCCCTCTCCCTCTAATGGCACTCTTTGTTTTCAAACCTCGCCTCGAGATCTGAGTAGCAGAAATAGGACAAAGAAAATCTTGCGTGCAGTATTTAGCTGGTGTTGTTGCACTGATGCGTGTATTGCAGTTATTAGCACCCGAGTAGTACGCAATGATCGAACTGAATCTATAATCTGGAAGCCAAACGCTGAGCATATATTGCCTATGCCCGAATGTTGTGGCCTGTATATGAGCTATAAGTACGCCTTCAAGTAGTCTTCGATCATGAAAGGCGCAAGGCAAACAATATCCGATAGCACGACATCGTTCCTATTTCCGTCGAATCGGCCACCTCCAGCTAAGTTCACGCCGGGGTAAATAAGAAACGTCTCTTGGGCTACGTTATGCTTTAGATGTATTTGAGTCGTTCCGACTCCTTCGACGCCGTCGTTGAGGGTTGGTTACTTTGGGCCTCCTCTTGGAAGCAACCGACGTGAGGTGCCTGGTTGTGATACAGGGTCATAGCATCGAAGGTTATTGTGGTTTTCCGTAGCCCTTGGTATTGATCCGAAGTCCTTTAGGGACGAAGCCGGGTGTAATATCCTCAGGCGGTAGGAGATATGAATATCCAAGGTTGAGGGAAATGATGGACTAAATACAAAATAGGTAGACTTCGGTTTAAGTCGAGGAGGGGTTCGCGTTCGCGTCATACATACGATGCACTGCAACAGGCATCACCACACGCCATTTCACACCAACGTGGCAAAGTGACGAGACAAGAGGCGGCATATGCCACCTATCACCATGGTGTATATATTAAGCATGTATGTACTAGACAAAGGCGACCTGAGAACGGAAGTCAAGGCATCCTATAAGCAAAAGCCACGCTGGTTGAGATCGTAATCTGGATACTTCTCAAAACCGTAGCTCTTGTATCGAAGTGGGTTTCATTGGGAAGCGGAACCAATGACAAATCATTGGCTCTTTTCGAGGTTGTCAAACGTTGTGGGTTCTACCTTGTAAACAACTGGATAATCAGTAGCACTATCTAGGTAGGTAATAAGCGAGTGAGTGGCCTTCGAATGTTCTCTAGGTTAGTTTAATAGGTGGGTTACGTATGGGGTGGAAGCCAGCCGTTCCTCTTGTTGCAGAAGTCCCCGTGTTTGAATATATTGACGAATGTGTGAATTTATTGCACTCGCTAGAGCTTTACAAGTATGTCTAGAGCTGATAAAGTGAGCTTGAAGCACTCCCTGGATAGGTCCTCGTTCTTTGGTGACTTGGGTATCGATGCAGATAGGTGCCGCTCTATTTCTTGATAGATCATTCGATGATGGACGTTGAGAGATCGGCAAGTGTAATGTAGGGCTTCGGCGGGCACGTTTTCGTATACCTACTAAGTAGATGGACGGGAGAAGTTAACAAGTGGTTAGCTACCCTAGACAGAAGGTTTGGCATTTCGCGAGACTCTCCCGCCTGCCTAAGTAGGTAGATTAGTTGGCGAGAGGATAGAAGTACACATATGACTATTTATGTTTCTGAGGGAAGAGCATCGGTGGCCTGAAGACTCCTGGTGCCCCTTGTCCAAGACAAGTCAACATACTGTAACAATTGCCAACTCGAAGCTGGGTCAAGAGGCGGTGTTGCTAAATATCCACCCAACCCACTCATCTTTGTAGTACGTCATTCAGTTCGAGTCCGACAAATAAAATATTGCTTTTCAAGTCGGTCAAGGAGCATGGCGTGTGACAAGACAAGAGAGCCGAATGGGGGCTTCGGGTCCGGGTGGGAGAGCGTTATCAAACTGCACATACAGTATGCAGGCCTACCGATAAGCATTATAGTAGGTACCTTACAACCAACATATACCTTAGGTAGGTAGGTATATTTCGATAAAGATAGCTCACCAAGTCCAACTGAAACGTATTAACGAGATGTCTAAGACGACGTTGTTGAAAACGAGAAACATACTTAGTTATAGGTAGTATTGAGGTGTTCGGGATCTGCCCTGCTAAACACTTGCAAGCAAACTAAGGTAGGTACTTATATCTAGACCTACCTACCTACCTAGGTAGGTAGCTAAGCTAAATAGGTGCCTAGCTGCTATACTGTACAGTACTGTACTGTAGGTATCAGTTAAAGTGGCCCGGTGTAAGAAGCCAACACATCACAAGCATCTTGCATCTCAGACAGGGTCTACCCCGGTCACCCCTACTTGGCATTGTCTGTTCAAGCACAGCCCATTGTTTACCTTTTGACCTTTTGAACAGCCCACTATTGGTTGCTAGGGGAGCAGCTGCGGTCCCGCAGCCTACCTATCTAAACTTAGTGTGTGTACAATACCTAATGTAGGTAGGTAGGTTAGGGGTGTGCACAACCCCCCCCCCCCCCCCAGGTAAGTATGCTACCTACCCGGGCGATGACGATGACATTATTGCTGTGGGAGCTCCCTCATCTGCACACTCGAAGTCGGATGCGGGATCAACACCATTGAACCCCTAAGATCCCTTCTCGCGCATCTTGTCAACAGCAAATCACCTCCACCATTCCCACTATCTCCTGACGTTTCCAACAATACTAAAAATACGACGGCAACAACAAGGAACTGCACACGTCAGTCAGTCCCTGTGACGTGACATAACAGTACATAATTTGCTCCAGAGTTTTCCGAATGCCGTTTACTCGTGACAATCGGCGTTGATAACAGCCAATCCTTCGCAGAAACACCACCCAGCTCGAACTGTAATCCAGGGCACCGAGCTGGTTGGATCGTCGGCCCTCCGCTGAGGCGAATCAGCAGCCCACGGCCCGAACATCTATTGGGTGGTTGAGGCCCCTCCATTGCTGTCTCCCAATTTGTGCGCCCAAAAGAAAACAAAACAACGCGGGCCAATCCATACGTCTCAAGTATAGATAGGGCTGGGATTATGATGCGGCCAGGTAAGTGTTTCTGCATTCTTCAATTCTAGCCTAGGTGCCCTAGGTGCCTACGCATGTGTGATCCCACCAGGCATCTTGCTATCATACCATGTCTTTCCCCATGCCCTTCCCCGTGCCCTTCCGCCGCCCACGAGGTTTCACGCTGATCCCGTCCCTCCATGCCACCTGAGACTCCCAGGAATGCTACTAACCCTTCCGTCGCTGTCTCGTCTAGGCCATGACAGCTCCGAACCCAGCCGACGAAGAAACTGACCCCTCGGGTCCCCAAGCCCCTCAGCCTGATGCCGCCATCCAGAATGATGCCCCAAGTACCGACGCTGGCGATACCTTGGATACCAGCAACACAGCAACCGGCGAAAATGGCACTCCCAAGAAAACACCGGTGGCCGCCCGACGTCGGCAACGACGATAAAACCACCCCCTACACTTCCTAAGTGACTTCTTACTCGGTCGTCAATCACCCGCGCGTGTCGCAGCAGACAAGAAGGCAGCGAGAGAAATGGCCCGGCAGCGGCGAATGAGCCTCGAAGCAGTCAAACAAGAGATGCGTGAAGCCACAGTACAGCGGATCCAAGCCCCTGGTGGCGTGCGCGACAGAGTCACGAAGTGGCAGAAGGCAAACGCAGCGTTAATGACCGGGGCCGACCCGCTAGCACCCCCGACAGAGCCTAGCGAGGTCAATATACAAATAGACGAGGAGAGCGTTACCGAAGAGGACCGCGTGAAGATAAAAATGCGCCAAAAGAAAAGACCACCGCTTAATGTGCCACCCATCGCAAAAAGCACGGAAGATAATGAACCAGGGAAGGGGAGTCAGAGTAAGCCCGTGCTTGCGAGCCCGCCTAAGAAGCGCGTCGTGAGCGACACAAATTGGGTCAAGGATCACAAGGGCAAGAGCCCTTCCAAAAATGAGACGCCAAAGGCAAACCCACACGAGAGTGGCGGCTCCCCTCTGCCCAAGGATTTCTTATCTCGGCCTAATCCCAATCCACCAGTGTCCAAGAAAATCCAAGAGTGGGCGAGCAGAGTAGAAATGCCAGATGAGCCACCCAAGCGTTCTCACATGTCAAAATCAGTCGGGAGTAGATCAGTTGGTAGTGGTGATGGAATACGAGTAAAACCTATGGGTAACTCAATCATGAGCGAAAGCGATGTCACAGACAGCAAGTCTGGTACGACACATAGCGCCAGTGTCTTTGAATCTCAGAAGTCGAAGACAATAGAAGACGACGGTATCCGAGTTAAACCTATGCCTATGAACGAATCAGGCGGAAACGACAACAAGGTGAGGTCTCAGCCAAAGACTCTTCCCGATGACGGAATTCGAGTCCGACCCATTCCCCCGGCGTCGAGGGACTCGAGCACGGTTCGAGCGCCTTCGATACGAACTTTAAAGGTAGCAAGTACCAACTCAACGAATGTTTCGCGTCGCCGATCGCTATCAGCTGGGGGAGGAGGTAGGGAGGACACAGAGTCGGAACTCAAAACGCCAACAAAAGCGAGAAAACATACAAAGACTACCTCGAAGAGACCGTCAGGTACCCGCCCGAGGCGCGCAAAGAGCATGGCCGAGACCGAAACTACGGCGCCTGATGATATATCCGATAGCGATTCATGCTCTAGTGGCTCAGATGTCGAGTCGGAGGTGCCGTCCAGTGTACCACAAAAACCACTTGCAGATATACCCTTCGGATATTCTGCTTTTAGCGAATTGGAACTACCTCGAGGACGGGGTGGGCGCCCAACAACGAAACCAAAGGCGAATAGACAGTCTAGCTTCAAGGGCGCTACCAACGTCCTGAAGAAAGCGCTGACTGAAGGCAAGAAGATCTTAGCAGAGAAGGTCGATCCTCCAAAGCCCGTGGTCAACCAGCCGCCCAGTATTGAAAATTGGTTGAAAGATACTGTGGATCCGTTCGCTGAGGGCCAAGGCGAAGGCCATGATGAGCCCCAGAGGAAGTCAGTCGAGAAAGAATGGGCACATGAAAGTAAAACACGACGCTCAGATTCGTCCTCCCGGCATCTATCCCCAGACCCCGGTCAAGACGACGATAGCCATCACAGACGAAATGAGCCGAAGTCTGCATCGAAACCTCCGTACGACGATCGTCGTGATGAACCGGCGACAACTCCGTCACCAAGCGGCCTCAGAAGAAGTCAAGCGACAAGAGCCTCGTCGTCTCCTGGAAGGGGTTCGGCCAAGAGGGGGTTCAAGGAAAAGATCAGGGACGCATTTCGTGGAGAGTCCTCCGTCCAGACTCCAAATCGATCGGAATACTCAAGCTACGATGACATGTATGACGATGAGAGCGACCGGACAGTTGAATATCAAGAGCGACCCCGGCCCTCTGGTTCAAGGCGGAGCCCAACTCCTTCTGATGAAGATTCCTATATATCAGCAGAGCCCATCAAGCCAAAACCGAATCATTCTAATCCAAAGCGACGGCCTCCTACAAACGGGATACATGAACTATCTACGATCATTTCTGACGCTGAAACGCTTAGTACACTGGAATCCGAATTGTCTTCAAAGGTTTCTGATACTACAATCACCCAGACTACAATGACACGGAGCACGGGCTTGAATAGGAGTGCGGCCGTTTCCCGTAAACGGAGCCAAAAGTCTGGTCTAAAGAGGCGGCTTACCAAGCATTCTGACCTCATTTCAGTACTCTCCTTGCCCGACGACACTCCAATCCCAAGTCGTAGCCGCAGCCTCCGTTCTGCTCATAGTGTGCGACGAGTATCCAATCATCTTCATGATGCTACCGTGGATAATCTGTTGCGTGAATTTGCGAGGGACGAGAATTTATATTCACGGGAACTTAAGACGCTCGTAGATGGAGTTATTCCGGTCCTTCTGTCCCAGTTCGTCCACGGAAGAGGGGATTCATCTGGCGGGCTTTTCGGATCTCCAGGTGTACAGAAGGAAGACCCGCTTCCAAAAGCAGTTGTCAACATGGGCGTAGCCCTTGAGAAGCTCAAGAATCAACATCGACGTTGCCCCTTGAACGACATTCATAGACTTCCACAATGGCTCGAAACAGTCACCCCGATCTACGGAAATTATCTCGACGTATGGCGCCTCGGGTTCCAAGGCATCATCGTCAACTTAGCACCTGCATCACCAGACGATGAAGACTCGCTTATAGATGCGATGCCGCGCAACGCGCAAGGCGATATTCTCAATGAGCATGGAGAACGTATAGATGTAGCACACCTCCTAAAACGCCCCCCTAGTTCGTACGAAATGGATAACGAAATTTATCCAGGTAAGTGTCGTTTGGTCACTGATTATATGTTTTGAATCTAACTGTAGTAGGGATATCGAGCTGTCGTCGGCACCTCACAATACGAATCTCTCGCGGCAAAGTGGGAAGTATTACAAGAGAAAGCTCGCAAAAGATATAAGGAAGAGACTGCGAGGATTGTCGATGATGATGCGAAAAAACCGATACAAGCCGGACTCGTGACTTGGAGACCATGGCAGCCGCTGACAACGTTAGAATTGACCGATTTCGACAAGTATATGCTAAAGATACATTTTCTCTCGACCTTCAACACTCAAATGGCCAGCGACTCATTTGTCAAGTCGAGCTGGTCTATCGAGACAACCCACTTTTCAAATCTGATCCCGGCGATCTGCTAATTAGAGAAATTGGTAGCGGCGGCCGCTCATGGCTGCTCTTCGCTCCTATTACTGGTAACCATCTTTCTGCTCGAAGGGGAGATCACAAGCACCAACTAGTCACCATGATCAGGGGCTATAAAGATGAATGGTTTGAACTTGTTACTTTGGCCACGGACAACGAAGAACAGGTTCTGGATTGGCTAAAGATCCTTGGTAATAAACCAACGCCACCAGCTGTGAAGGAAACAGCCTTGTCTGGCTCAACGGCCGTGTTGTCACCAAGCTCTACTACTTTGGACACACCGGTAGGGGAGAGAAAACGCCATTCTCAACGGCGCTCCCCGTCGTCGACAATCCCTTCTCCCAATGACTTCGAGCAAGAGCCCAAGACACCCACAAGGCATGAAGAACCGCATCTTAGTTCACCAACCAGGCCACCTCCGGCAATTCCATCTCGGGAGAAAACCCCGACTCAGGACGCTTACACAAAATCCCGGCGCCGGTTATCAACCTCTCCTACACAAGACGCACATGAACAAAACGCTCATGCACAGCAGGACGACCTACATGCCGATCTACCAGTGCTCGATGAGGAATCCCCCGACGATACCCCATATAGAGATGATGGCGCGCCACCACCACCAGCCCATCGAACTCTAGATGCAAAGAATTCCCCGTCGCTCGCCCCCCCCGCGGACGCGTACGCTAGTCTCAAGCGACGAAATTCTTCACCTCTGAAACACGAGTATTACCCTTCCGATGTGTCATCCGAAAGTTCTTTCTCCACATCAGCATCAGAAGACGAATACTCGTACTCCGACGAATCTTCTGATGATGAGCTTGAGGCTGCCGAAATGCCTGATTCTGTGCCTGCTATCAGTATCAAAAAGAAAGCCGAAAGTTACACAGATTCCTCTATTTCTAGCCGCTCAACAAGCCCAACACCCTCCGTATCGGCCTCACAGGCGGAAGTACCTGAGATTAGTAGTGCGCAGTCTGGTTATCTCTACAAGTCTCTCGCAGCAATATCTTATTGGGACAACAAACACGGATGCTGGAAAGACCTCTGGCCTGATGTATGTTCGATTGTGACAACACCGGGTTTGATAGAAGCTTATCCTTTCCGACGAACACACACTTCTTCCGAAGACCCCAGCCAGGAGGAAGATCGTCCCCTTATCGCGCTAGATCTCACGCCCTTGGTCATGTTGCGGACTAGCACAGCTCTTGATCTCGAAATAAGGTCTCCGGTCTTGAGCTACGCTCGATTATACACAAAGGTGAACAAAATCGAGACTTCATTCTTCCGCTTCCGAGCCCCCTCGCTCCAGGAATGCGAATCCCTATATATGGCGGTCCACCGCGCTCGCCTAGACAATGCAAAATACAAGGCCTTGGAGGAGGAGACACGTGTCCGGGCTTTTGGGCAGGGTCAAATTGCACAGGACGATGGTGGCGAAAGTAGTCAGCATCGGAGCTGGTTTGGTCGCAAAAATAGTTACCGCGCCTCAGCCCGAGCACCTTCACAATCTGCAGGCAGCACATCCCACTCCAGTGTATCAGCTTCCTCATTCCTCAAAAAACTCATGGGCGGTGGTAGTCAGTTCAATATTGCCATGTCCTCGGTTCACCGACAATCTCGATTCGGTACCGGCGAGAACTCGCTGTATGCGTCGTCGTCAGGCACACCACCTCGTTCGCCATCCGTTAGTGCCGCCAACAGCGCGACAATCGCAAAGATGAGCCTCACAACCAACAACCTCAAGATCCGGCTACACCTCCTCGTCTCGGCGAGTAAATGGGAGGACTATGGCAACTGCTACCTCGAGGTGACGCGTCCAGACCAGGGAACGCGACAAAACCTAAGAAAATATCAGGGCATGGAGAAGCGAATTATAGTGACTGCCATCCCCAAAAACCCACCGACAAGCCTCGCGTGGTCTTGGATGTTGTACTGGGTAGCCGGTGTTTCTCCCGCCTTGGAAGCCGAGGTATTCTACTTAATGTTTGGGAAGAAGTCCGTGACGAACACGGCGAGATGGGCGTCGCTCCAAAGGGAGGTGGAAGCGGTGGTAATGTTAATAAGTGGTGCTTCCAGTGTGCTTCTGTCATGGAAGCAAGTTGGATTTATGGGCTCGTCACGCAGGAAGTTGTTATTGGCTGATTTTTTGATACCCCTTGTCGTTTTTTATTCTCTTTTGTTCCTTGGTCAATGGCGAGCATTTTACAAGGGCGTATGGAACGGGCTTACATAACGAGGCATGTCCTCCATGTATTTGCATTACTTCTCTCTTATGTCATTCAAGGAGCATAGATCAGCGGCGGCCGAGGTACTATTTATTGGGCAACGGATTGATTGCATTTGGGCGAGTCTGGGGTTCGGTAGCATAGAGCGGACGGAATAGGCTCGGTGCAACACTTGGAGTCGTTGAATGGATTTTTACTTTTTTTAACATTAAGGAGATGGGCTTGGTGCTCTCTCTATCTTTGTATTAATCTCTTGGTTTGCTTCCTGCGCAAATATGCCGAAAAGAAAAGAACGAGGTTAGATGGAAGCCTTTTAATAATAATCCAATATCATTTTTCAATTATTCTGCCTCTGCAAATATGAAAAGCTTCTAGATATGTTATATCCCCCTTCCTCAACATGGTATTTTGCCATCACGCCCGAATATCTCCCATTAAACAGCCACCTCCTTTTCCAACATAGAATCTGGCGACGTATAAGAAACGTCGGAATTATAGTCCGCATGGCTGTAGTTAACTGACCGTGTCAGTCTCTCATCAACCGTCCGGTAGTATATAGTGTAGTCTACCAAATGCACCTTGTCACAAGTCGCGATAACGGCGCGTTATTATCAATTAAGGGAGATGGTGACAGAGACTCCATATTGTACAGTACTACCGCATGTTTAAACTCTAGAACTATCGCAATAGCACCGAACTTAAGGGAATCCCTACTTCCCTGTTTCGCCTACCACAAGTTACTCCGGATCGGATGTGGAACACGGTCTCCCGGAGTTACCCAACGGTACGGCAAGAGGCGCACTCTCCGGTACCTGTCGCGCTGACGCTCGGATCTCCGAAATCCGCCGCTTTTGACTGCTGAAGTGGCACCTCTTACTGCTAGAACTGAGCCGATGGCTGCAATACCCCCTGCACTCTAGAAAGTTGGCAAATAATGCCTTACTAGATATGTATGGTAGCGAGGTGCTTTGGCAACGCCATTGGTTAATATACTCATTGTCCGTCTTGAAGCCGGATCACCACCATATGAAGAGTGGAGTTGGCGCCGAGATTATAGCCACGGCGCTTGTTCCCCCACCAGTTCTCCTGGGCGAAGGATAAGATCACGTCATTTCTCTCAGTCCGCCATTATCTATGGGACCATGTGGATGCCATCGACTTAGCTGAATCAAAGACACCTATCAAAGTACTGTTTACAGAAATGTCCAGTCCGTGGTGGATGAGACCTTCCGGGACAGGGAGGGGTGAGCCGTGTACCTAGTAGATGACTAGGTAACTAGTGGGGTTACTTAGTGAGAAGCGAGATGGGTCACTTTTCTCATGGTGTTGACACTTCTGGGGAACGTTGACCATGCTCACATTCTACCCCGGCCATTTGAAGAGCTTACTCACAGCCGGACTGGTACTTGATGTCGCACGCACGCATACCGAGGATTTGGGACACCCAATATCATGTGGATGATCATATGTGCGGCAAGGTGCCGATCAGATCAGTTCTAATTACAGTTCCAAGAACTGATCTGATCACACCTGCAACTTCCTGATCCTCTGCGACAGGCAGCTGCGAGAGTCGGCGGAGCTGGTAATTTGGGCCAGGCTATTCAGGCATAAAGACTGCTGTTCGACCGCCGTGTAGAAGGGGAGCCGGAGATCTACGTGGCCGCTACTTTGTTACACTTGGTTTATCGTGCCTTAGCAAGTCCTTGAGCGAGCAGGTTATTAGATCGTATACTAGGAGAAGCACCGGGGTATGACTTACAAGAAAACCAAATAAAATAGCCCATAGAACACGAAAATGAATTTACATTACACCATAATTATATTTGATAAATGGCCTGATGACATAAATTGCGCAGGCGATGCATAGTCTGGTTGCTCTCATCTCAAAGAATCCTCAGCTTGACCCATAATTACGGTTCGACAACATCCCGTAAACCCGAGCACTGAGTCTCTTTTAAGAATTACTTCTTAGCTCGTATGATATAATAATAGAAAAAACAAACTCCCCACAGTAAGCGAGCCCCCTTCTTCTATACTACTTATGGTATTCATGAGCGCTCATGAACCCAATCAAGCCACGGGGCTGGGCACCTTTAGCGACTTTTGGATTTCACAAAGATGCCACATTTCGATATCACCTGCTGGCGAAATTATACACAATAGGTAGATCTACCTGTCTTACTCTAGCGTTTAATTGTGATGCATTTCGTAGTGATGTCGCCTTAGCTAGGCTTCATGTACGCACATACGTACTGCTTCGAGATGTCGGTCATCTGTTAGACCGAACCGAGAGTACATGAGAAAATTCCGAGAAATGAATGAGACTTACTCGTTATCAACGAACCAAATCGAGTTTCTTACTTCTAGATCTATCGTAACATCGCGTTTACTTTAATTAGTGGCAATAACTTTACTATTGAGGTGACGAAGTGTCGCATTCTCTCTTACCTTGGTATTGTAGGTCTCCGTCATGGCTCTAGTAGACATCATTCTTGCTGGTCCTCATCATCTACCTACCTGATATCATAACACTAACCTAGTGTACCTAACGTAGGTATGTTGCCGAGAAAGTCCGTAATCTGTCCCGAAATCCGCAGATACGTAGGCCGGGCGCGGATTTAAGCGCAGCCAAGCCACCCGGAGCCGAATATAGCATATCGGTGTTTATTACCCTGCATCTACGATGCGTAATCAATTGTCTTAATCAGCCTCTGCTCAATATGGACTTTTGCATGTGCGCTTGTCGCACACACAACACAACGCAACACACGACGATCTCATCCAGAAGGCGAAAATAAAGTCTGGGCATGCGATTTCGTCGTTTACTTATAAGTACCTACACCTACCTACACTACCTACCTACGCTGATATATTAACAGGGATCTACGTAAGCCGTAATTCACACTGTTCCCGAACTTGGTTTCGCGGGGTGGATTGAGAGGCATGTGAATACCTACCTACCTGGAAATACAGTGCGTAGCGATACCCAGCCCTATTGAGAGTATAAAAAACGAAGTTTGGAATAGGAAGTAGGTAATTTCTTACTGCTGTTCCCCAGATAACGCGTTCACTGTACCGGTAGTGCTCATATAAGAAAGAGGCCGACCAATCAGACAGACGTTGGAGTAACCTATCCAATCGGTAGCTCCCGTTTCTAACGACATGGATGACACGCCACTACGCGTGTCTTTCACTCTGTGTTTCTGAAGCTAGTATAAAGGAATTATGTGGAGCAAGGATTCGGTAAAACGGAACGAGGTTCGGTCCACCAGTCCATATATACAGTATTTGAGATCGTCGCTGTGTGTGATCGATTCGCCAGAAAAGATGTTATAATTCAACGAAGATGTGTCATCAGCAACTTATCGCGTATATAGGAAACTTAAAATAAATAAAAACACCGTAAGCATGTTGTTGTTGTTGTTGTTGTTGTTGTCAGACGGGCCGTCCCGTAATACCACTGGTATACTGTACCCATTGATACATCAATTTCTACCTCCAGCTCTATAGGATTCACCGTCCCACGAGGCAGGATGAATCGAGTTAACTTTGTCAGCATTTACCGACAAAGGCGTCCATGTCCGGCTCAACAGCGCACAGACAGCGTATGAACTCGGCATGGGTACGGCATGGGTACGGCATGAGTACGGCATATTGTTCCACTTTCAACGGCCAGGCCAGAACACCTCAGCGTGGCTATCAACGGTTGGCTCGAGTCCGTACGTACCCATGTTTGTTACAACCCGTAACATGACAACAAAACCTCCTTAGACGCTACTTATTGCTTTCTACCTAGCTTATATGCATCGGCAACGAATCCCAGCCGTCTTGTGAATGGGTTGTGACACTAAGTCACACATACCCATGCCGTTGCAGGCACATTGGAGAGAGTTGATGGGCATTAGACTACAGTAGGTACTAGCTGCCGCGCCTGGGCGGAGTTGGCAGCCAAACCCATGTCCACGCACCGTTGAGAAATTGTGGGCAGTTGGACTAGGAATATGTGCGTATTCCGCAAGTTGCGGAGCGTCGGTCGATCCATACGGCAATGCGACTTACCAAGACTCCAACTACCAACCGCTCCAGCTCAGAGCAGCACCAGTTAAACACGTCGTCTGCTCAGAATAAAGTCTCCGAGTTGCCGTAAGCAAGCGAATTTGACGGCGGACACCGCGAGGCGGAAGTCCACGGATCATGATGGCTCACCATGGTTCATGCCTGCTCAGGCTAGCTCATGCATCCCATCCCAAGCCCCCGTTTCAAAACACGATGGTTACTACTACTACTACCGTTGCCATTTCTTATCTACTCAGCTAGACATTACTACAAATGGCACATATCTACGCGCTCGGAAGCTTAGTGAGTCCCGGCGTCCCGATCACGGAGGGTCGGGTCCATGGTTTGACGTCGATCCAACGGGTAACGTATATCGGTTCCGTCCAACTGATATGCTGCTAGTATACATGCCCCTGGTCTTTAGCACACTCTACTATATTCGGCAAGTGACGTTGGTCGCTCGTGTCGTGGTACCTAGTATATAGAAGCCCCCCCGCTTAGATTACCAGTAGGTAGTAGTGCAACCATTGAGCAAAATTATATATAGGCACACAAGACCGGGCTCGGATATATATCTCCTTGGGGCCCATCACTTACAGCTTCATCTTCGAGAGAGGCTTGTAGAGCTATACACATCATCTACATTCACGAAGCGTGTTTCTCTTTCTTTCCTCGAACACTAAATAACACGATCCCTAACGAGGAGTAAATTGGTCTACAACAACATCACAAAACCATACCCTATGGGATAACTGCTAGAACTGGCAAATATGGCTGGTACACTTGAACTCGTCCGGAATGGGCTTGTGCTAGTAAGTTCACCTATCCCCATAGTGGTACCATGGTACTAGGAACTTTCAGTTACTATTTCTCTATTCAACAAGGATATATAAACTAACAAGAATCACCGCTAAAGGGGGCATTATTCATCATAGGACATGCCATTTACAACGCGCTCCTACACCCCCTACGAAAATACCCCGGACCCCTTTCTCATCGCATCTCGGTCGTCCCCCGTAGCTGGTACCAGCTGCGGGGTCTTCTACCCTTTCATATGGAAAAGTTACACAGGCAGTATGGTCCTGTGGTCCGAATTGCCCCCAATGAGCTTGCTTTCAGCAGTCCACAAGCTTGGCATGATATCTACGGCCATAAGAAGGCCGGCGAGGCGGAGCTTCCAAAATACGATGGCGTTTACAAGTTATTTGATTGGATGCCAACGTCGGTGCTTAACGCGGATCGCCAAGATCACAGCTTGTTGCGACGACAACTATCCCACGGCTTTAGCGATCGCTCAATGAGAGAGCAAGAACCCATAATCGGTTCATACGTCAACTTGCTAATTCAGCGGCTGAATGAGGGTATCAAGACAAATACCAAGCAAAACTTACGGGAGTGGTATAACTATACAACCTTCGACATCATTGGAGATCTTAGTTTCGGCGTCGATGGCGGCTTTGGGTGCCTACAGAACTCCGACTATCACCCCTGGGTGAAAATAGTTGGGGAAACAATCTACCAGGGTGCTATAATTCAAGGCCTGATACGGCTTGGGCTCCGACGACCTATCAATTGGGTCAGCAAGTCGGTGTTCTTCGCTGAAAACAAGAACCGCGCCATTGTGTACGAGAAAGTCGGTCAGCGCATGGAGGGTGGCGAACGACCCGACTTTTTGGAAGGACTCCTTCGCAAAAAGGAGGCCCTCAAGCTTGATCAAGACAGCTTGACTGCGAACGCCGCTCTTTTGATCATTGCTGGCTCGGAAACGACGGCCACTTTGCTGTCAGGTGCCACCTATTTGCTTACGAGCCATCCCGAAATATTAAAGAAGCTCGAGCAAGAAGTTCGATCTGCCTTTAAGAGCGACGATGAAATAACGCTCACGAGTGTTAGCAATCTGACATATGTAAGCCCCGAGAGTCTGTGCTTTTCTATTTCAGGATTGCACAAGCACGAACTACCAATACAGAGGTTTCATACCTCCAGACACATTCCAACGCGCAAAGAAACTCGAACAGAAAGAGTGGCATACTAACCCGAAATCTCTACAGATGCTGGCTTGTTTGAATGAATCGCTCCGCCGCTACCCGCCGGTTGCAGGAAGTCTGCCTCGGATAATACCTAAGGGGGGCGCGATGATCGACGGCAAGTTTGTGCCAGAAGGTGTAAGTTGCTCATCACCGGGTTGGGCCGCCGCCCCTACATGCCAAGAACTGTTTCTGCCTTCAAAGCCTACTATCATTTTGCTTCATTTTCATCTCAGACAGGAAGTGCGAAGACGTGACTAATTAAATCAACCCTAATGCAGACCATTCTCTCCGTCATCCAGTGGGCCGTAAACCACGACAGCAACTATTGGAACGAGCCCTACAAGTTTGCACCCGAGCGATGGTTGGGTGACCCCAAGTACCAGACTGACAAGCTCGGTAAGCGACCACTTTTCCCTTCCTCTTTGCCGCAAGTCTCAGAAGCAAGGTTTTGGAACCATGGGGTCTTTGTTTGCTCCTATTTGCAACTAGTTTACATCAACCACCAATTACACTGCTAACTATTTCCATAGATGCCATGCAATCATTTAGCGTTGGTCCACGCAACTGCATTGGTAGAAAGTAAGTTTACCCCCTTTTCAGGTCATCAGGGCCTTATACGGGAGGATTATTACAGTATAGATTGGCGTCGGTTGCTAACGTATCATTCGTCGCACGCAGCCTTGCCTATGCCGAGATGCGCTTGATCCTCGCCAAAATCGTCTTCAACTTCGACATGACTCTGGCTGACGACAGCCGCGGCTGGCTAGAGGACCAGAAGGCCTATACAGTTTGGGAAAAGCCTGCCCTTAACGTTCACCTCAAGCCCGTTGCGCGTTAGCAAGCATACTTTCGAGTGGTCGGTCGTAAGCTATCCCACAAGTTAGTCGCCGAAAAAGGCGGGCACGTCAATGGTATATATATATTTACCGCCTTATACTGGAAGTGACCTGCTGGGCCGGCGAGGAGGATCTTAAGATTTGAAAGAATTTTTGAACATGCGGTATTGGCGATGCCTTTAACTGCCCATCAACTGTTAGGATATATGTAAAAATTGCAAAAGGCTTTGAGTGCCCATATCAACAATCTGTAGATAACTATACATTCCCCCTTTTTTCTTCTTTCCTTTTTTCATACGTTTAACTGAGTAATCTTCACTCGGTTTTCTTTCGTTGGGTTGTCGGTGGCATCTTTAATTCATTTGTTAGTATGCAATGTAACCTCATTCCCAAAGCAATTGCACTTGCCATGCTAGTTGATTTGTTCTAGAATGGATTCAGACCCCGGTGGACTACATGGTAAATAACAATTTCATTACAAACATCCATGAACATTTCTTTGCTGGGGTCAACAGTTTGGAAACGCTAATGCCAAGTTAAGGAAGAACAAGACCCTGGTAACCTCATGGCTCTATAGCTAACTGTGAGAACTAGGTTGCAGCTCTACGCCCTCTTTGACAGATTCATCGCTGTCACCAGCCAAATTCGGGGTCCACTTATGGGCATCGCCAAGGCGGTCGGCGGTCACTATAAGACTTAGGATCAGTAATCACCTTTTAAAACACAATCTATCTGCGATTTAGAAGTCTGGGAAGCTTCTACGACATATGTCCAGCCGAAACAGGAATTTTATCACAATTCGGTTGATCTTAACGAAAAGGAAATGGCTGTAGGGATTAAATACTTACGGCCAGCTCTGCCAGGGTTCTTCATGCCCGCTTCTAGTTGTCGTTGATAAGACACGTTCCTCAGACGCTCATGCTCAGCAGGCGTGAGGCGAAGCTATCGAAACGTCAGCATGGGACTCTCAGTGTACAGCAACTAGGGCCGTTCAAATAAATCAATGCTTACATATAATTCAGAACCGATAACGTGAAGCGCTAGGGATAGCCACGCAGCAGGGCCAAAGACGATGTTGAATGCCGCACCGACCTCCATGGCGTTATTTCCGAAATAATTTACCGAAACCACAGCCTGTTGATCTAGATTCTCACCGGAGAACAAGGGTGCACATTCAGGATAGAAGTGCATTGTAGCATCCTGGCCCTTGAGGGCAAAGTTGATCTTGTCACAGGGCTGGGCGAGGTAGTAACCGCCGATGGATGAGATGACGACTGCGCCAATGAATAAACCGATCCGAAGCGTGATGATAACGGCTCCCTTTATTTATCCGACATTAGCAGGGGGAGATACCTTTCGTAATCCGGTGGTTCATTAGGGCACTTACATAAGCCCAAGCTCGAATCATCCACGCTCTGTGTTGTTCAATCTGTAGTCGCTTGATGTTGATTATCGCTATTGCCATGGAGCCGAGGAAGATTATAACCACGAGGCCAACTACTGTCTGAACGTCCACTCCGCCTCCCGCCGAATGGCGTGCTATCACAAGTGCAGCAGCCATTCCCACGATGGCTAGCAGCACGACGAAGTATCCGTTAATACGATGCACAAGAATGGCCTTGTGTCGAATAACAGGGACGAATTGGAAGCATGCAAGCAAACTTCCGGGAACTATAGCAGCAAGGTGCAATATAATGCCGACCTGGTAGCGTCCTGGCTGGGTGTAGTAGAAACACTCTCCCGGCAGCGCACCCGTCCCCCCTTTCCGGTCTGCGTTGCAAAAGACGCCCCAGAAGTCGAGATATTCGAGCCGGGAGAGGGCGAACCCGAAGAGTGCCCCGACGAAAATGAACCATAGGATGAAGTTGTAGCCCTTGGAGAATCCGATTGGGTTGTAAAGTTTGCGAGCATGGGCTACAAAAGTGTTACGGGGCGGCTTAGTTGAGGTTGCCATTTTGAGGGATAAGGAGAAACCTCAATGCTGACTCGGGATTCGAAATTAGATGAGAAGATACGAAAAGAACCGAGTGAGGCCAAGCAGGTACCGCAGAATTGTGAATAAAGGTAGGAACTCAATGGAGTGAGTATGAAAAAAGTTGGTTGTTTGGGGGGGCACTTTCTATCCCATATATACTCTGCATGGCAAGGCTTATATCTACAGTCCATTTTAATTATCTTTCTGGGACACAATGTATGATACTGATGGCGTCTTCACTTGAATGTGATGGTGGTTGTCTTTGTCCCGGTCCTGAGAGAATGCGAGCGAGGCGAAGTACTCTCTCGCATTTCATCCCCACAATGTCATGGGTGTAATAAGAGAATGCGAGCCTGCCAAGTAAACCAGCCATTATTGCCAAGTCTTGTATCTCACCTCCAATAGATACTGCGCATGAAGTCGTTCTCCACTCAGCATTCGGCGGATTTTCTATCCGAGTCCAACCAAACATTGTAGTGTGAGAGGAGGCGTCTGTCACAGCCTCACCGGGGGATATTTCAGGAGGTTGAGGCACCGTCATAACTCTTCGCATTCGCAGAAATAGTCCACTGTAAGCCCGGTGCAAATCAATCAACATGAATAGCAGCTAGGCGCCAAGGGCGCTACTATCTGCGCTATTCTACAATAAATGAATGACAGTGAATCTCGTCAACCAGAGAGAATTCATACAAAGCTCGGTCATATTTGTCTAGCAAACCAACTTCTTTCTTAGAAACATGATACAAAAACATTGTTTAATTGTTCGATAGCCCTATATAATTATCCTTGGTTACATCACAATTGACCATTGTCATCAACCACCACACAGCAAAAAATCTCATAATGGACACATTCTCTACAGTCTTAGAAGCCTACAAGGCGTCGTTCTTGAAATTTGATCCTTCCTCCATTCCACAGGTGGTTTGCGTTTTCATAGGGGGTAGCCAGCTTTACAACCCAGAGCAGCCAGGATCTTCCCTGAACCCCGAGCGGAGTAGCTATGATGGCATTATAGTTGTTAGATCGAAGCTTGATATATATTTTCTAATTAAGGGAAAACACCAACGCCGACGCCTCTTGGACATGATTGGTATCAAAACTGAGGAACATGCCGACCCTTATGTTCCTGCACCGAATTCCCCTCTGTACTCTGAATTCGACGGCGTTCAAATATCAGGCCACGATGAAGCATCCATGAGAAGGTCTGTCAAAATCTTAAGTTTAGAGTGTTTTTCCTCAAATAAAACATCACTCAATCTCATGTCTTGTGAAGACGAACGTGTACATGATGGCATCAATTTAGGCTCTGGCCTATCAATGAAAACATTGCATCAGGCAACCACTCTAGACCACTCCGTTATCCTGCACGATCAATGGCTCTATTGTGCGCCACACGTGGACAACGCTAAACCCCTAGCTGCCTTTGGTATTACCACGGATCTACTTGTCTCGGGTGTTTGTGTCTATGATGGTGACGATTGTGGAAAAGAAATCAAACGTCTGCTGATAAGAAATTATACCTCTATGACCGGTTATTCTCCAAGCGTGAAGTCTTTTATGAAATCTCCAGAGTTTCGACCCTTTTATGCAGACTGGCTTACTCGAGCACTCGCTGAGTTGTCCACCACGTACTCAGCAATGCCTTTTGATCCCAGCTTAGCAAAGGTCAAAGACCACGTAATCCTGCTAGGCAACACTGTTGAGGCACGTGCAAGTGCTATTTCGTTCAATTCTCCATATAATACTATAGAGCTCTCGGCAGAGGTCGTGGCACAATTCGATGAGGGTCGTCTAACCAAACAAGAAAGCAACCAAAGTCTGTTCTCGCATAACTCTACGTCTTACAGGGCCACGACGTCCCCTCCAAACCCTGTTGAGATATTTGTTAAGGAAACCCCCTATGCAGAGGATGAGTTGAAAGGCGCTAAAATGGCCTCGAAGTTCTTCCCCCGCATTACGGTGCCCAGTCTTGCGCGGTCAGGTGAGTTGCTCTACCCATATTTCCCCGGAACAACTCAAACAGATTCTCGGCTTTCTTATATCTTGAATGGGCGAAAAGATCCGAATTTACTAAGTTCAATCTTGCATGTCGAACTCGTAATGGCACAAGACACACTTCGTGCATATCGGCGTTCTCTATCTCTGACAGCGGATATTACCCCGAGTCCCCGCCAGAATATCCAAAGGCTTTTCCATGACCGGCTACTCGATGACCGAAGGATGCGCGACTTCTACGGGCAGGGAATTACGTTGGCAGGAGAAACATTCTCCCTCGATGATTTGCTTTCATTACGTTGGGTTGTCAACAACCAAGAGTACCCTTCACTGCGCGAGGCTTTTGGTCAAGCTAAGGTTATCATCGCGCCTGGCTCAGTGTCAATGGCATCTTGCCCAGCGGTGTTCGGGATGGGTGATTGCCATGGTGCCAATGTCATGTATAGAGAAACAAGTTCAAAAGGGCATACCAACGATGTGCGATTGATTGATTATGAGGTAGCAGGGTTCCACCCCGTAATGCTCGACCTTGCTAAGCCGATATACAATACGATTTTCTTTGAAACGATAGATCAGCTGCTCATGTCAGGGCATGTTAATCTAGGCCTAGAATATCGTGTAATTCGAGAAATCAATACCATCGTTATCGATTACTCACCTCGGATTGACTCCTTGACACAGGCCATCCTGGATATTAAGCTGCGATACCTCTTCAAACCACTCCGCGACGAGGTCCAGGAATTAGGGGCCAGCCTCGAAGACCACGTACCACTCCTTAGCACTGCACTGTTCCTGTGCGCGACTGTAGGGAGAAACTTTTGTAGCAGCGAGCAGGCTTTCCTGACGAACTTTGCGACGGGTTTTATTCTCGGAAAGGCTCAAACGTGGCTGCAATTCGCCTTCGGGCTTGAAGAGCTCGGCTTTAATTCTCGGAGCGCAGTGGCAATCGAGTATGCGTAGATTTGGAAACATAGCTATACGATACCAAAATTATCAGTTTTGTTTACTAGCCCCTTTGAAGAGAACATGTAATTACCTCCTACACAAGAGCCTTATCTTCACGTTTCGTCCCCCTCCCCCCTCCCCACAAAAAAAACAAGCAAAACGTGATGACAAGTAGTAACAAAATTTGCTTCTGTCCGCCGCATTCCTCCCTTTTCGTCTACCCCAAATCTCCTCCCCCTCTGTATGTATATATATGTACGGGCCTGAGTAATTTATCCCCGTGCTCACTGCCACACCTACTACTCCAATATACATCAAGCTTGTAGGATAAATAAATATATCTAGTCAACACAATGAAATCTAAAATAAGCCCAATCAGCTCTCTACCCAATAATTGTGAATTTTAACGTTGCAAATATAAATTTTAGCAAGTATTGCGATTGAGGCATATGTATACAGGATATAGGTAACCCAATCGTAAAAGGGGAGATGATTGGTCCTACGTTAGGTAGTCGATAAAGGAACTAATAACAAGATAGAAATTATTTTGATTTTATTTACATACAACATCCCAAGGGATGTAACAAGGGCTTAGGATCAAGGGCTTGGGAGGATATCCACATTTGCAATAATCTTCTATGCAGCCAAGGGGGCTATGTAGATCTCTGGCTCCCCTTCTAAAGAGTAGGCGAACCTCAGTCTTTATGTCGAAATAGCCTCGCCCAAATCACTATTAACTGCGCTAAATCTCGACAGCAGATTGTCTTAGAGGGTTGGGCGAGATCAGATCAGATCTTGGGATTTAATCTGATTTAACCCGAACTGATCTGATCGGCACCTTGCCGCGCATGTGATTATTTACATGATATCGGGTGTTCCCAAACCCTCGGTACGCGTGCGTGTGGCAGGGGATGCGTAGGTACACATGTAAACAAAGCCTCTATTCCTATAACAAGGGCTCGTGACTAAGATCTTAGAAGAATATTCACATTAAACAACCTTGTGTAAAGTCAAAGAGATCATAACGGTCTTAACCCCTTGAGCCAAGGCGGGAGATCTCCGGCTTATATATCCGAAATAGCTTTGCTTCGCCTTACCTTATCTACTACGTTTCGTTACCGTTCCACTTTCATATATTTGTTTTAGGAGGCTATGGAAAATCAGTAGGTAGAAAGAGAGCTGAGAGCCTCATATTACTTGTTACACGTACCGAGAAACTGGTACCTATATCCAACACAGGGACCTGAATATAATATATAGTCACATGAGCATGAGACTCCGTGTGAAGCTTTATCTCACAAATTGACCATGTATTACTTACCCTTCGTGAAAGCATTACGAAAGCGAGGAGGCGGGAAGACGGAAGGTCGGCAATTGCAAGCGAGGCGATTCAGGCATAAAGCTGCAGATAGTCAGCCTGGCAGAATAGGCAGACTAGACCTTCAAGGCCCCTTTGACGTCCCAGAATTTTATTACAATTCAAGTGTCCTTATAAGCCCTTGATCACAAAGCCATTGTTGCGTCATTATATTAATACTTTGTCTCAGGAGTGACAGTTTCATGGAGGTAGATGTACGGTTTCAAGACTGCTGTTTGTGCTAATACGTCTACCCACCGCGTCTATCAAGATTTCTAAAAACAACAAGTCTGTTTTAAAACTTTCCTTAAGTATTTTATGTTCATCTTGATAATAAACCTATAAATAACCGCGACAACGACACTTCACCGGACTTTATTCTTCACTCTTCAGCTTGGATCAACCAACAACCAACTCTAAAACCGCCACCTTACATTACCATCCCAGAACTAAAACAACTAGCCTAACCACAATGTATTCTGTTCAGGAAATAATTCAAGCCGTTCTAGTATCGGTACTAGTCCTAAATGTTGCTGCTAGGGGACGGGCTGAACGGAATGGAACAGCTGCGCCAGCTTCCACATCCAGTTTTGCAGAGAATGGGGCACTTGATGAAAATGAGGATGGTTCAGGGGACGAGGATGGTTTTGAGATGGTAGAGAAAACTGAGTTGGATTAAATGAGTGGATAATTTCCTACTCTGAAAAAGAAAAAAACCTTACACTTATATAATAGGGTTTAAGACTTTAGTTTTACAATGTATACATATCAAGCTTTTATTATTGATTTTTTTATGTTTGAATTATATATGATCAGTGTCCTAAGGCATTAAACAAAAGCAGAGTATTTATATACATGTTTTTGAATGCTTGAAAATATCCTTTCCCCTTTTTTCCCTTATAATTAATCCAATCATTTGCAAATCCATTGCTGAGCTAACTCTCGTTCAATCGTCACAAACCCGTTTAACTAAACCGTTAAGTAATCCAATTTAGAGCTTACTTTGCTAGGTAAGCAAAATAAGTCATCGCTTTTACTTCAAATACCTAAAAGAACACTTGTGTAGTAGTGGTCTAATGTTGGGTGTCTTGTTGCGCAATGCTAGGTAATAGCACAATAATTATGTAGTCGAGACGACTTTGCTCCCATCCGCACTTGCAAGGCATGAATCATAACTGCAAATGACAATTAGCACGAACGAATGAATGACTGACTACATTTGGCTGTTAGGAGCCGGTCTCACATGTATACAGGCTTACTTGTTAATAATTAACCTAGGCTAGTATTTTCTATCTGGATAGTCAGCAGAGGAAATTTCCAGCCCAACCGATAACGAATTTCAACCTTATAAACATCGAACTCGAACCTGAAAGTTTACTGTAGACAAAGCAAAGTTGCAAATTGGAACCAGACCAAATGGGGAAAGGAAAGAAAGCCTGGTCCGTGCACATACTGTATGCATACTATACTATGCACAGTATACTTACCTAATCGACTGGTTAACGCGCTTTTTGCTGTTTTCATCATACCTAACCTTAGAGCAGCCGACAAGACCTGCAGCACGGAGGCAAGCTCGGTCCATCCAAGTCGCAACAACCTTAAATCTTCTTCTTCTTCTTCTTCTTCTTCTTTCTTCTACACACAGTCCCTGTCGCACCTCTGGCACTTCTCTTCAACCATCCAAGTCGCCTCCAAGCCCAAAGCCAAGCCCCAACTCTTACATCATATATACCTACATAAACGACACACACAGCACTGCCAAGACGTCTTTTCCATCTTGCTCCCTGTCTCGCGCGCGCTCTCATCCCTCGCGCATTCGCCGTCGCGTCGACGTCGCCATCAATCCACCTGTAGCCATGGCCGACTACGCATCGCTCAAGGTTCCAGAGCTCAAGAAGCTGCTCCAGGAAAAGCAACTTCCTGTAACTGGCAACAAGGCCGATCTGATTGCGCGCCTGCAGGAGCATGACAAGGCCAACGAGGCCCCCAAGCCCGCTGCTGCACCAGGTTTGTTCCGTCATCAGGACATCGTATGTAAGCCTAGCTGATGCATTGTAGTGTCCGCTGAAGAAGACCCCATCGACTACTCAGACGACGATGTTCCGGCATCCAAGCCCGAGCCCGCCACCGAGTCTGCGCCCGTAGAGGAGAAGGCCGTGACCGAACCCGCAGCCGCAGCGCCCGCCCCTACTAGCGAGGACAAGCCTGCCGAGTCAACTGCAAGACGACGCAAAACCTGCCGATGCTGAGGCTGAGACGGCCACCCAAGACGGACTTCTCAGCACATCTACCTGCCAGTACCGCGGATCGACGAGGCCCGCAAGCGCGCAGAGCGCGCCAAGCGGTTCGGCATCATAGAAGACGCGGACGAGGAGGGCAAGAAGAAAGCCGAGCGTGCGCAGCGGTTCGGTGCGGATCAGACCTCACTGGTCTCTGGTCTCGACTCAGCGCTGCCCGAGAAGCGAGAGCGGAAGCGCGGGCGTGAGGGTGCTCCCAACGCAAATGCCGACGGCGAGCGCGGCGCAAAGAGGCAGCAAAACGGTCAAGGTCGACGACGGGGAGGCAGAGACAACCGGAGCCGAGGTGGGCGCCAAGGTGGAGGTGATCGCGGTCCGCGGAAGGAAGGCGGCGGCGGCAGCGGTGCGAGGCCGAGACGTATTGTTGATGACCCCTCGGAGCGCGCGAAGGCAGAGGCCAGAGCTAAACGTTTCGGTGGCGGCGCCTAGAATGATCTGAACTCCAAGTGCACGAAATAACTTCCTCAGACTTGGGCTAGTGCGGATGCGCAATCGCGGCAGCTCCAGCTGGTCTAAATGCAGGATGGCCCGTGAACGGGAATCCACAACGAGTTGCAAAGACATTTTTAGGAAGTCGATTTCACCCTCGGCTTCAGAGCCAGCCGCTGCCAGCCCTGCTGTACACCACTAGAGTATTTATGCATCATCTCAGCTAATACTGGAGTTTGGTGGCGCGCATCTCTTCTTCTTCCTTGCTATGTCTTGCTGGATCGACCCTCGGCTCTCTTTTTTTTTTTTCGGCCTCGTCAGAACTATTACGACGATTTCATATGAATCCACTATAGGAGTGTGTGGATGACAAGGTTTTGGGGCGCTTGGTTTTGGTACACAATGAGATGAGAATCCGCAGGCGCTAATACATAGAACATGGTCGTGCGTGTGACACGCACGATATGATAGGGGCTGAAAAGGCCAAGGGTAGTCAGCTACGTCTCGTTTGGAGATGGATTACAACGAGTAACCGCGTTCCCATGCCGTCACACCAAGACACTGTTATCGTCATTGTGGATATTAGGCCACTTAGTGATTGTCGTCGTAAGATCGTAGAGACAGACTACCTATGATACGAGGCACGAGTCGGATGAGAAAAACAGCAATACGATTTATAATATCGTATCTCCTTTTCCCGAAAATACATCATCATTGGACTACAACAAGAGTGGGGTATCCGAAAGTTACTCAACCCACCTCTCTCGAGGCAATTCTGAAGTTACAAGATTTCGCGCGTTTTGTTTCATTTTAAAAGACGGACGATTGCTAAAATGGAACTATATTCCTCGCCGCTATTGGGATATAGATCTCCCAATATGAAACGGGATGGTATACCTGACAGTTATACTACGTGTTCAATCACTTCTAAAGCATGGCGAGCTGAGGACAGAGACGATATCTCGAGTTTGATAAGAATTCAAGATGGTATAAAACCCCTATGCTATTTCAATAAAAAGCCCCTCATGTGGGTATCGTCCGCAGACCTCCCTCTACTTGTCTCGATCATCATCACCTCCCCTAGTGCCTTCCAAATTCTAAGTGTATCGTATCCCGGTATTTCCAGGTTGCCACCACGACACACAAGTCCAAAATGATAAAATTATATACAAGCGACACTTTCTATAGAGCGCTTTAAGGTAAAAAGACAAAGGTAAGAAAAGAAGAGAATAACGTCCTGAGTAAGGAGGGCTTATTAGAGTAATGTGACATGATACACAAGTGGGAAGACCAGACCGGACAGGGTGATTGGGAGGTAGGGAGACAGACACATATATTGAACAAAGGAAAAAAGCTAGCTAAGCTGGTGTTGGTACGGCACTGTTGCGAGCTACCGAGAACCTCCACCCGCTCGCCTTTTTTATGTGTTGTTTTGCCTCCCTCCTTTTTCTCGCCCTCCATTATCGTCCCACCCTGTCTGTCTGTCTGTCTGTCTATCTCCCAGATCCCCCGGGTAATGATGCACTGCGTCGTGAGTGTGAAGCAGTGAACCCAAGAGGTATCATATCTGTGACTCGCCTTCTGAAGGGAAGAGATATTTAACTTCAAATTTGCGCATCTCGCACTTAGCTGAGCTGCATCACCATGGGTCCAGCAACGGTGATATCATCCGTCAAGACGCCTGTGGCGGGCGCGTTGCTAGTGAGCGTGACGTAGACAATGCCGGCCAGGTTGGGCGGTAGCGCGCAGCCAGTCGCGGCATCGAAGGGCGTAAAGGCGGTGCCACCGGGAGCAGCCGAGTTCGTGAAACCACAGAACGAGGCTCCGGACGCGGCGTCGCTCTGGACCTGGATGTTGGTACCGGCCGCGAGGCTCATGACTCCCGCGACGGGAGCTGGGCTAGTCATAGCGAGGGTGGGGAAAGCTGTGAGGATCAGGTTGGAGCCGTCCGGGCAGGAGCTGATGAACGGAGCGGCGAGCGAGAAGACAGCCTTGGGACCCAGCGGAGTGTCGAGCGGCGAGGGGGACACGGCCACGCCCGAGGCACTGCGGATGAAGGACTGATGGCGCGCCTCGACTGTCAGGATCGAGCCCGCGGTGCTGAGGATACCCCCGTCGGATACGAGCGGTGCAGCGCCCAGATACGCGGAGACGCCCACGTTTTCGAGAACGGCGGCCGTGGCTACCATGCCTGCGGCGTCGGTGAAGCCGAAGTTGTACGTACACGGCTGGACCGGCTGGACGCCGGCCTGGGCGATGGCGCTTTGTAGTAGACCGACGTGGGCTTCCTCGCTGGACCCAATACTCTTGAGGTCGGTGAGCTGAGCCGCGTTCAAGCCAAGTGCAACGAACTGGTCATCGGGAAACTGGGCAAAACCTTGCTGGTAAAAAGTGGCCTCGAGCCACTCCAAAGTCAAGGCACTATATGGTAACCGTGTAAGAAATTGGCTTTCTGCAGTAAGATCAACAGCAGCCACTTACAATTGGAGGATATCAACATCTGCTAGACCGAGCGCCGCGGCGGCGGCATTCTGCCGTTTTGCCAAGTGGTAGATACCATTTTGTCTTGTCGACAACTTAGGCTGAGCTGGAAGAGCCGACGCGATCGCCACCAATCCCGCCAGGGCACCTGTGGTCTTTATAATAGAAGGCATCTTGGTTGCTATTATTTTCTTGTCGAAGTAATCTTATCTGCCCTTTTTTCTCTTCCTTTTTCCCGACCCGTCCAGTATCGACAGCAGCGGCTGAATTAGAAGTTGTTGACGATGGAATGAAAGCAAGAACCAGCCTAGCTGTTCCTAACGTATAAAAGTCCCAGAGGGTATTAGAAGAATTAGACGTAGTAAAATGAGTGAAAGTCGTTGATCCAAGGGAAGCAGACCAGCGCTTATAGAGTAGGATTGATGGACACGAACGATGGGATAGGGATACAGAAGAGAATGGGAAACCAAGACTCAGTCGAGAAGTGGGAAACACGGCCGCATTAAAACCAACCTGTGATGCACAGTAGAACATAGTAGGACAGGGTAGGACACGGTCGAGCAGGGTACCTAAAGCACGGAATTACACGCCATGGGGGATGCCTCACGGAAAGAAGGCTGGCCGGGCGTGGATACGATGATCCCTCACTATCAGCACTTTGCGGTTCTCCAACGCTCCTTGGTTTCCCCCCCCCTCCCCCCTGCTCCTCTTCTCTCGTGCCGGCATTGTCTGTTCCTTATCGAGGATTTGCTTCCGAACGCGGATGTGTGCCAGGGTAGAAGGGAAGAGATGGGAGATGGGACGGAGTGTGCTGGGTTCCTACGTATAGACGGCCAAGATGTGCGTCCGGTGGTTGTAGATACCTACCTAGTGTAGTCAGGCGTGGGATTGAGTGCCGAGGGTCGAATCACACATGTTGGCGGCGTCAAGGGAAACGAAACAAACTCGAGGCAAGCTCCAGCCAGCCAATGGGAAGCTGCTGCGCTTCTCGACTTGGCAGATTAAGTTGAGATGAAGTCGAGGAAGAATCCTAGTTCACATGCGGTACACATGCATGCAGCCTAGCACGGAGGTTCCAGGGCAGCGCCAGGGGTTCTTGGCGTTCCGGGTCCCACAGCGCCTATGCTCCCATGCTCCTATTTAGTTAGGTATTATCAGAGGTGAGAGGTGCAGCGTGTGCCGCATCCGCTGGAGAAGCCATTGCGGGGATTCCCAGGGGCAGGGGCTGACGGTCCATCTGCCTCAGATGCCGTTTCACACGCCCGAGCCGGCTGCATTTTTCTGAACGGGCGAGCGCCAACCCGAATACTGAAACTTCCTCGACGTGCTTGCTGTTACTGTGCCGATGATGGATCTATTCGTGATCTATCGGGACCCGATCCTACCAACCCCATGCCTGGAACCCTATGCCTTCCAGCGTCCGAACTAGCAGACAGTAGTAGAGTATTCGATACACGAGAGCATTCTGTAGGTATCCCTTTTGGCATTGCACATACAGAGTACACCCAATTAATTGCCTGCCTGCCTGCCTACCTGCCTGCCGCCCACTCACCCTCCCCCCTGGGCTACATAGGTAGTATACCTAGGTACAATAAGAATAGAATTAGAAATGCCCTACGGCGATCCTAGATCCTCCCAACTGGCATTCGAAGCAACCATGACATTAATAAGTTCCTACGGCACCACACCAGCCAGATACCTGCAGATTTCACTCGTGTCGACGAGACTAGAATAGAAAACTAACAGTAAGGCAAATTTATTCCCCTTAAACCCAAGGTTAGGTAGGTACCGGCTGAGAGATCGATAGTGACACGACCAGATCTCGCAAAGCCTACCTAAAAGAACATCAAAGAAAACCGGGTTGCCATAATCGGCCGCAAATAAACAGTCCACGGGTCTTGGAGTCTCCGGCCAGGTTCACACGGGAGCTAAAACAAGGACCGGCCGACGAAACGTAGCCTGCACGTTCCCACGTATTTGTCAAGTAACTAGGAAGTTTATTGGCAGTGGCATTTGAAAAACGTGCTGGCATGACTTAAAGAGGCGTTTCTCCTGTACCTATTGCATCCAGATTCCCACTTATAGACTCTAGTTCTCGAGGTCCCTTGCTGAGAATAACATGACTATGATCGTTCATGAAAGTAATGGGTAGCGGAATGGGCCAACAACCTGCTTCGGCCAACGCGCATAACTCTTCGGATCAGCGTAACCGGAGGTCCTGGTACGTCTCTCCTCATGTAATTGGTTGGAGGGTTGGCAAGACGTCACACAAACACAAGGGTGAGGCGGTTGACAGTCGTGGCATATCTCGATAGCATCACAACGACATATGGTAGATAAGAAGCATGCCGTGTCAAAACTTTAGGAGACGTATTTTGCCTGATATTATTCTCAGACATCTCGAGGAGCAGTAAACGAATCACGGGGCTGTCCATATCCCGATCCCGAGCGCCCCAGCTTTATCGCGTCATGCCGCGGCTCACCACAGCACCTCCTTACATCTATTTGTTCCCACGATAACAACTTTTAATGACGCGACTAAGAGATGCTCTGAGAGGACTTCAACAAGAAATTTGGGGTACATTCTACCTTTTCGTTGTGCCCTCTGGCCTTCGTTTAGCGAATCCAGACGATACCATGCTCCATCCACTCCATCGCTCCAAAATCTCAAGTACTGCAAGCAACTCTTGTGATACCAACCACACATTTACAGAGCAAAAGGGTTGAGTGAGCGGATGGTCAAGCAACTGCGACTATATTAGCACCTCAAGTCTCACATTAAAAGCATTGAGCGTCGGCATGGACTTACGGTGGGCTCTTGGATAGATCTGTCTTGAGAATGATGGGCACTCTCGTCATCTCCGTCACGTCTTGAATATATTCTCCGCCTTCCTCTCTCAGCTTAAACAGCTTGAGATATTTCTCTTTGTTCGTAAGACGCGTTTCAACGGCCTCGGCCATGGGGACCTTCGAATCTGACCTGGTGCGGTGCAGTACACCGGCGGCGTTCGAGGAGGACCGGTTCGGCGACCCTGGGACACTCTGGGTAGGGCGCTCAGCCAACGATGCTCCCGCCATGGCCTCAGTGACATCCGAAACATTATCATCATCGTCATCAAACAACGCATCTACATCATCGGTGGACATAGTGCCAGTTTCCGTCTGCTTTCGTGCAGCCTCCTCCCGCTCCTTCTTAACGCGCTCAGCTTCTTCAGCTTGTCGCGCGGCAGCTATCGCGTTCGAAACGCGCTGCGAGGCGGCCGCTTTGGGCCGTTCATCTTCAGGCACGTATGCCGAGCTTGGAACACCTTTCTCCCAGTACAACTCCAATACTCTCTTCTCCTTTCTAAACTCGGCCTTCTTCAGAGGCAACTGATCGCAGTGCACTCGTTTTTCGAAACCCCATTCAGGAATTAGGACATCGAAGGCAGATTCGTAGACACATAAGACGATACCTTCGCTGATCAGATCACCATTAACCTCCTGTCGTTTCTTATCCATAATCCGGCAGGATTCGATGTGAATACTCTGTTCTTGAGCATTTTGGGCCGACTCCTTCTTTATGTTACATGATTCAATAGTCTTCACCAAGGTCTCAATGTCGTCATTATACTCGATTGCACCATCAGACAAGACGGCTTCCAATTGGCGATGCACAACAACATCCGCGTATCGCCTTGTGGGACTTGTGAAGTGAGTGTAGAGAGGAAGGTTTAAGGCAAAATGAGGGCGCAATTGCTGGTTCATTTTGCCTGCAATGAAATATTTTGCGTGCTGCATGCTCTTAACAAGTAAAGTCTCCATGCCTTTGCGGATGCCAGCATCGTCGACTTTGAATAAACTGTTTTGAAGAGTCCCGCTGCTGGTCGTGTCGATCTCATATCCTAGAGCTCCCATGCGTTCAACAAAGGTTTGAAGGCGTCGAGCATTTGGCGGTCCTTGACGTCGGAGCAGTGCCTTTTCAGGAAGTCCGCTAGCTAGCTTCTGAGCAACGTACGCGTTAGCCTTGTGAAGTAGCTCTTCGACGAGTTCAGTTCCTGGAGTTGTATCAAAAATGTTGTGTTGGATGGGGATATTCTCGTCATCAAGATGGTGAAGCAATCGTAGAGGCGCAGTGACCTCACCATCCGAACCGAGGCGGGTCTCCTGGAATTTCTGCGCAATGGCCTATAAAATGTAAGCAAAATCTACGTTTGGGGGGATTAGAACCTACATTAAGAATTTGAATGTCCTTAACTTCAGCACTCTCGTGCTGGAAGCTGGCTTCACCCGCCAATGCATCGTCAATGTCTTTAAGTGACAATTTCGCACTACTTTTGACAATACTTTTCCCAATCCAGGCGTCACCTTCGGCAACAGCACCTGAGTGAGGGTTGACCTGGAAGACGACACTCACAGTAAGTCTGTCCTGTCCAGGGGTGAGTGTGCAAAGCTCAGATGCAATCTTAGGAGGGAGCAATGCACATGTGCGATTCACAAGATGGACAGCAGTTCCTCGCTTTTTTGCTTCGCGGTCAACCAGTGAGTTGGGCTTTACAAAATGAGTGACGTCAGGCACGTGGATGCCAATCTCAATCTTGCCATCGGGCTGAGTCTTGACATGAACAGCATCACCTAGTTCGCCGGTGCCAGCAAGGTCAAATGTAAAGATATTTTCGTCTCGGAAATCTCGGCGAGCACTTATCGAGGCCTCATCCTCCTTAGCAATAGACCAATCTTGGAAACCAACGCTGCGAAGAACGGCTTCAGCAAATTCATCCGAGGAGAAGTTGTTGTCACGGAGAAGGGCATCCGTCTCAACCTTCAAGTCGCCCATCTTGCCAAGCTGTTCAACAAGGGTGCCAAAAGGATGGAGTGATGTTATCGGCCATCGTTTGATACACGCAACAAAAATTCTGTCTGCATAATCTTGATGCTTCTCTACGAAATCCCGTGGTGCCTGCTCTGTAGGAATTGCAATAAGCGGCACACGCTTGTCAGTAGGCTTGAACCAGACAATCTTTGGTTTGTCTTGCTGTCGGTGATCATGGGCACGACCACCATCTCGAGCAGCTCGCTCGGCTTCTTGCTTCTCTTTAGTTGCTTGGCTACTTGGTCGCAGAAGACCGAGTGTACCCGAAAACATCTGGCCAGCAACCCGCTCGATGACAGCAACTACGTGACCGGCATAGAGAGGCTTCGATTCGTCATTGATTTCCTCCTCCTCAACAAGCAGTAGACTTTGGCCCTCCACTTCCACGTCATCGTTCTTCTTCTGAGTTGGTCGTTGGCGTAGACTACCTCTTCTGCGAATACTGCCGTCGGCCGCCGTGGCATCATCACCATTGGTAGTATTTGATGGACCATTTCCGTTCGTTAGAACCAGCTCTAGTATCGGTGATGTCCTTTCTTTTCTTTTTTCCTCCTTCTCTCGCTTTTGTCCCCAGACTTCGTCAACATCAAGAAGCTCAACTGCGACTAGATCTCCCTCCAACGCTCGGTTGCGATCTTTACTTCCGCAGATGAAGATGTCGGCATCCAGAAGGCCGTCCGAAGTCGACACATACGCATCGCTACGGTTCTTCTTGTTTACGCGAAGGATTCCGGAAACCAGTTGACCATCGCCAAGAAGGGCAGGCAGGGTAGCCTGGGGTAAATAAGGAGTGAATAGCGTCTTTCTCTGTTGTTGCTGAGATTGTTGACCTCCAAGTTGGGGAGCATGCTGGCTGGCTTGAAGACCAACCATGTGCTGGCCATTCATCTGAGCAGCTTGGAGCGCCTGAAGTTGGTTAATTTGCATGGGGTTGAGTTGTTGGCCGGGATACATCTGCATCATAGGGATTTGGCCAGGGATTTGCATGAGCTGAGGTTGGCCGGGATACTGGAAAGCGCCAATCGAAGAGATCGACTGATTAATCGAACCGCGGGGGCGATGGCCAGGTTGGAAAGCCTGCTGACCTTGGGCGGGCTGATCCTGGCCCTGGTTCTGGTTACGCCAGTTACCGTCAAAGTTGCGTGAGGATGTCCGGGCATGGCCAGTTCCCCCTCCTCCGCGGCGTGCAAAGTCACCACCATCGCCTGGTGCGCCGCTGCGCGCACCTCCGCGGCCATGCACAGCCATGCTTTGGCTACGCCCGTGCCCGCCTCGTCCACGAGTAGATGACCCCTGTGCTATAGGGGTATCCGCAACACTGTTTTTAGGTTCTTCAGCAGGCGAGGTTGCATCAGCGCCGGGACCGGGAAATTGAAAGCCTGATGTAGTGCGCTTCTGCTGAGCAATCTCAGCAGCCTTCTTGGCATCGGCCAATGCCAGCGAATGCCTTCGCTGGTGGCCTCCGCCGCTGCCGCCGCCGCCGCCTCGACCGCCTCGTGGCGCATTCTCTCGGTTCTGGCTGGACATATTATCAAAGTGACCGAAGGCAGAGCCAGAGGCTCCGGAGGATGGTGCGGGGGGGCGGCCCCATATTCATGTTAGGAAGGGCCGACTGATTCCGGCGGTGGGACATTGGTTGGTTTGGTGCTCCCATCTGCACGTTTTGCTGCTGTGGAAGCTGGTTTGGAAACTGGAAGGCTGTCTGTGGCGACATGTTGGTCATATTTTGTTGCAAAGGATTGTACTGGCCGCCAGCACCAAGCTGACCGGCTTGCATCATTCCCATGTTCATATACTGGTGGGTAGCTTGGATTTGCTGTTGCTGCTGCTGTAACAGCTCGATCTGTTGTTGGATGGCATATTGCTCGACTGTTGAAGCAACACATTATGGTTAGCTAAGCCAAGAGTGCGATTGCGGCGGCGGCAGCCTCGTGCGATGGAAACACAAGCGGATACCTACGGCACAAGGCAGGAAAGGGGGTCGAACTTACTTCCGGGGTTAGAGAACATACTCATCAGGGGAGTCAGCTCGGACGGGCTTCGACGATGGGCGATGTGAAGACGGCGTCCAGTCGGCCCAGGAACCCCTCCAGTTGGGGGAGGCTGCTGCTGCTGGTCCATGACGGGCGCTGGTTGCACGTCCAGGTGCGACAGGCTGTGATGTGGTGTGGTAGCAATATCCTAATGAGGGGGTCGATGGAATAGGCCGAGATAGATGCTGGCTGGAGCTGCAGTGAAGACGATAGTACGGTGTTCTGTCGGTGCACGGGTGCACAGTATGACGAGGGCAGCTCTGTGGCGGGTAGTGATGACAACTGATTGCGTGGACGCCTTGTGCGACTAGGAAAAGGAGGTAGCTAAATGAGAGGATGAAAATGGATCGTCTCGGTGATGGAGAGTGATGCTAAAATTCCCGAGGGAAGGAGTGTGCAAGCAAACCCAAGAGAGTGGTGGTTAGATGGGACAAGAGGCAGAGGGAGAGGATAGAGGGGAAGTTGGGAAAGAGAGAGGTTGTATGATGAATGATGAAGATGGGATGGGAGCTTGGAGGCTTGGGACGATAGATGTCCTTTCTCTGGCCAGGACTCTGGCCGATGCTCTCTCCACACACTGTCCGTATTGAGATAGCGGCTGTCAGGCAGGCTGGTGCTGGTGCTGGTGCTGGTGCTGGTGCTGGTGAGGTCAGGGCGGGGCCACTCGGGCGGGCTTGGGTGGTGGCACTGGCCGCCTGCAGCTGCGCTGGTAGAGTCTGGCCAGGCTCTAACCACCCGCTGTCGTATGCCTACACCACCAGTAAGGTAGGTAGCTAACTTGCCCCCTGTGGGGTTAGACTGGGGGATGGCCGGGCGCTAGGTGGCCAGAATGGCGAGTACATTCACACCCATGTAGCCCGTTTAGCGTTGAAGCATGCGTTGCGGGATCCCGCTAGGTCCTTATTTGTCCTAGACTCTTAGGTAGCACCTATCTAAGTAAGTACCTATCTAGGTAGGTAGGTACTTAGTATACATGTTGGTGTTGAGCAAACCAAAGCAGAAGTCTCCAAGCTGTTTCTATCAAACGACGAATCGTATTTCATAAACAAATGCTCATCGAGGTCAGACGCTTTATTGATCTACCTAGTATTGAATACCCTCGACGTGTAAATAACTTCCTTTCCGACCAACTCATACGTTTCCGCGAATTAGGTAGTCTAACGGTATGGATCGCCTTGGACTCTTGAACCAAGTGTTGTTGGGGCAGCTCCCACCTATACATGTACGTAAGTTGGACGAACTTTGTTAAATAAAATATCAAAAACCTTGAAAGACACCACATACATAGAACCACACTATACCTTACATAACTACTTCATTCTGGCTTTATAAGTGTCCTGATACGTATCCATCGCTCTTGATTCGAGGTTTCTTACTTTTAAAAGAGGAATTGCCCGAGAAGGCTCATGAAAGACGGCACTCTATAGCACAACCTACCGGTAGGTAATAATGGAAAGACTGCCTACCTAGCTTGTCAGGAACTCAAGGTAGGGGTATGCAAAGTTCTGTTGTTACGTGAGGATCCATCTAATCTACGCACAATTGCCCTTTGTTCTATAGATCGTGACCTACATAGCATAAATCAAACGAACCAGTATGTCGGGGTGTAAGACTATCATAACTAACGTCGTTATTTGTATATGTTACACCAATTCAGGCTCGAGGAAATCCCAATCTACCTAATAAATCAAACAAAAATCATGCATTGGGAATTCAACACCGGGCACTCGCTCAGGTTTGTAGTTAGCCGTCTATTCAGTACTAGCTATCACATGTCGATCTACTTCTCCCTTTTGCTGCTCATCCGATCAGCTCATTTCACTAAGAGAGTATCTCACATTATTTTTGTTAGTCGCAATCAACAACCACTCACGACTTACCTAAGGTATCTATCCATATCTCTAATACTTTGGTTAGGCATGTCCAGATGTAAGTGAATGCTTGCATGTAGGTAGGAGGTAGGTACCTACATTATAAATTTTTATGCACCAACATTTAGACCAGACCAGTCCAGTCACAGCAAACTGTTCACTGGGTAGCAAGTCCTAAATACGTACGGTCCAGGAGTGAGATAACACTAGGTACGTCCTTCTCACGGCCCCAATGTTTAACCTCGCACTATCAAACTTTTGAAGAGGCTTCGGGAAGCTCTATACTGTGCAGCAAGTCCAAGCATCTGCCCACTGCTTGCTTTCACTTCGCTACTAGGAAAGTGTGTTTGAGAGAAACAATGGGTCTGTGACGAAATATATATTTCAGAAGAAGAGAATCCCAGTCAGATCTCATTTGTGGTCGGCTCTTGAGTCAGGTCGTCGAACTAGGAAGCTGAGCAACTTGCTTGATAGCTACCTAATAGTTCTACCCAAAGAATGGAGCAGTAGACGAGGCTAAACGCCTAATACGTTAACTCTGTCAACTCTGCAAAGGCGTATATTATGAAGTTCTATATATGAAAATAGCAAGGTCTATTTCGAGGTCAAGACGGTCTACCTATACCGGTCTGCTACATCGCTGCCATAACGAGTGGACAGAGTTTTATTTCATTCTCTTCAGAGTATCTCTTACTACCCTCGGCTCGATCATCACCGCGGTCCCATTATCATCGTGGTGAATCACGAAGTCGTCAACAGCAATCTCGCCATACATAATCGCATCAGTTGCGCTCCATTGCCCTGCGTTTGGGTCCAAGATACGAGGCGGTCCGTTCGCGTCTTCACTTGTTGTGTCGAATATCACACGGTACGCCACACTCCGGCCACCCTGTGCAGAATTGTTTGCCTTGATTGACTCTCGAAGATTTGTAGCCTGTAGTCGGGCTGCTTTGATAGGAGGGCTCCCAGTCTGCATTGCGTAGGCCTGTTCATAACAAGGGGTCAGTAATGCGCGCATATAACGAGAATTCTTTAGAGTTTCGTGAGCTTGCAGGGGGGGTAAGATTACGCAATCTTTGGCTCTAGAACATGCTAAAGGGGTAACGAAGGAGTATAGAGACTAACCTCTGCGACCGCTTTGATGTCAACGCCTCGGTTAATCCATCGGTCCAAATACAAACCAGCTGTATCCGCAGCGATCGTGATACTTGAATTCAAGTCAGGGTGTAGCGACCCATACGTACCACAAAGCTTGTCGCAGGCTTCGGCCACAGTAATAGTCTCAAGTGTTGGGATAAGGGATTGGAGTAGCATCTCAGTCGCGATGTTAGCAACCGTCCCGCTACTGGAACCAGCAACCAGAATAGACAATGTCACACCATAGTCTGGCATGAGCACCAGTTGTGAGTGGTATTGGCCGACGCTGCCCGACTTAACGTAGAGGTCGACGACTCGGCCGCTGGTGACTTGACTACGCGTCCTCCATATCTCCCAGGGGCTGCCGACAGAGAAGAATAAACTTGATGTATGAGACTTGGGTTTCATCCACGTTCTGGTGTCGAGAGCAGAGAGCTGTTTATTCAGTAAGATACTGCGTCCAAACCTAGCCAGATCGTCTGATGATGAGTACAACCCTGCTGTCCTAACACGAGGAGATTGAGAGGTTAGCTGAGTGGACTCATGAATTTCACATTGTCTTTTATAAATTTGGCGTCGGAAGTACTCACGGTATCTCATCGCTATAATTATAATGGAAGCCACTTAGGTTTCCAACGGGAATCGCCCAAGAACCTCGTCTTGGAGGAAGTGCAGCCGACGTGTCGGTAAGTCCAAGGGGCCCGAGGACTTTGGACTGTACGAGAGTATTGTATGATGTACGGCTCATTGCTTCGAGTACGTATCCAAGTATTCTAAATCCCGAGTTGGAATAGACTGCAGTTGTTTGTGGTGCGAATACGGGATGTCGTTGACTTATGCCTCGGAAAAACTCTGAGTTATATGTTAACTTGATTCGCCACTGTACGAGTAACCAATCCCATACCTTGACGATTACAGGTAGGCACGCCATCGTCTACAGAATTAACACCACAATGAGGTATATCATTAGGCGATAATTCCGGGAGGCCGGCTTCCATCCAAGGAAAGTTTTGGGCAGCCAGATCGCCATTAGCATCTGTCCAGAATCATTATTATCACATTTCAACCCCCTTGATAGACAATTACTACCGAGGTACTTACAGTCTCTCCCAGTCCCGGATATTTGAGAAGCCAAAGCGCCAACTGTCACACTATCCCAGTCGACACTCTCAATTGGATGCCCAGCCCCCAACGAACTTGCATTCCGAAGTTCAGGGACGTAACGCGTCACAGCACTAGAACACTTGAGTCAGTTTACCACTATTTAGGGCGAGGTTTTCGAGGGTTCCGGAAACTTCTAAACATTGTTTTGGCCCCAAAAGGAAAACCTGTATTCTACAAGTCGCCAAAACAAGAAGAAGATGGAACCGAGAATCACTCACTGATCCCAGCTCTCCCAGCCATACCCAACCAAGAATGTGTAGGCAGTGAAGAGTTTGGAAATACTCCCGATACGATAAATCGAGTTCTTCGTAATGTGGTTGGTACCGCCAGCTGAATGGTTTAGGAATGGTGAAGTGTACTGAAAGTCGAAGAAAGGGGCGTTTTCATCATTCTCCGTCGACAGAATAGTGATGGAGACTGAAGAAGTGTTCGCTTCAAAATCTCCAAATTCGCTATGGCCTGATTGCAAAACCTCATTTAGTGTTCCTGATAGACGAGAAGCCCAGGTATTTGAGACAGCGGATGTGAGCAAGCCAGTGGGAGGGCCATAAATTGGTCCAAGAAGGAACGATGCCATATTGGTCACTCAGTAGACAAAAGACCCAAAGTGTCAGCTTAATAGAGCCTGAGGTTCTTGCTTATGGGAATGGTCATCAAAGGAATGAGATTTTAAGTTAAATAGTTTTGGAATACGGTGGCACGGGCGCTCAGCCCCCCCAGCCTTGTAGGACGAGCGGGACTTAAACGGGACTTGAACGGGACTTGAACGGGACTTTTGCGGAGGGTTCGTCGGATGTGTTTACGCAGACCGAGAGAAGAGAAAAACAGCTAGTAAGTATTGCGATGCTCATCATATGTGTTAGTTAGGCCTTTCAGAGACTCTAGTTGTTGGTCTAGCCGCTGAATCATGCATTCCGTGTCCCTGTGTGAAGTGGCTGTGGCGGCAATATTCCGTAGAGTCGTTAATGATTCCACCCAGCTTCTTCCGCGGTCCTTTGATAACCTCGTGCTATTTTTATCACCAAATACATGATCGAGTCTCTCCACAGCAATCCTTGGTCCTTCCTCAGCTGTTGAACGAAGAGTCTCTTTTGCTTTTAGGGATAGCCAATTGGAGACGCCGGCGAAGATATTGCGTATAATTACCGGCGCAAGATCAGCCATGAGATATGTGCTTTTAGATGTGAGCATTCTCTCGTTGAAAGTGAGCCCCTCGATCCACCGAGCTACCTCTACTACCCTATAGGCCGTCTGTAGAGATTCGTATCTCACCTGCGTCTCAACAATCTGTCCCAACAAAGAGTCGCGATCCTCAATGCCGTATTGTGAGACACAGGCTTCCAATTGCATAAAACAATTCAATTCCAGTGACGCAACTACTGCTTTGTGTAGAGGAAGAAAGTCTTTTATATCTTTACCTGGGGATAGTGTTCTGTCTTGTCGGGGGCTAGCATGGTCAGAGTACTGAAACTTTAAAGCAGATGGGCATATATTCGCCCGCCACTCCTCCAGCTGCTTATAGCAGCTTTTTATATCGTCGTGCTTTACGCCTTTCCGTCTAGCAACGGGACCGCAGAGCGCCCGGGCCAATTTTCGAGCGATAGTTGCTAAGCTGAGGATAGCGTCGAAGTAGCTTTGATTTTCGTCATGTCCGTGCGGTCGTACCGACAGGTCAATGTCCTCGTCTCGAATTCGTGAGGTTATTTTGCGATCGAGGCAACAGAAGGCATCCCATCCATAAACGTACCAGAAGAGGAGTGTTTGACGTTGCGCGGCTCTAGAGAGTGGAGCAGGCACGCCCGATTCTGTCATAGGACAGGTCTCGATGCGGTATTGCAACGCCATCAAAACAAGAGAATCATGCGTTAACAATAAAATTTGCAGCTGCGACTGAATTGGCGTCGTAAAACTCTCAGTACTCTCGTATTCGAAATCAAGCATGAGAGCCAGGGCTTCCAGGTCGTCGAGTCTCACGATATCCTGGCCCAACGTAATACTTCGCGCTTGAAGGAATGCTTCCCTAAAACGTGAAGCGAAATGTTGTTGCAGCGTCCATTTTTCTGACAATCGAGTATAAGGACAACCTCGACAAGCAACAGCGCATACGAGTGCAGTACTACTCCGGCGACCCTTGTAGTCCTCCATGAATCCATCTTTGGAGAGGTGAGGGAGAGCAATAGAAGCGAAGCTGAAATATGCCACGATCGCCGCATCTAGAGTCTCGGGTGGAATATCTAAGTTACAGTAAGGGTTTTTGGTTGTAACTATAATATTCTGAGGCTCATTGACAAGCTGTAGAGCCGGGGTTGGCGCAGTGTCCCGGCTTGTAGCGTATTCTGATATATCATGGCTGTGCAAGAAGATCGAGTCCAAAAACGAAATACCCTCAGGGCTTAGCTCAAACTCCAAGTCCCGGCACGTTGGCAGTGAGAACGTCGTCATTGGAGTCATCGTCGTTGTTGTCATCGTTGTCATCGATTGGGGTGTAGCTGTAGTACTGCCGCTGTCCAGTAACGGCCGGCTTGAGACAATAGAACTATCGACAAATGTAGGCGGCAGCATATCATTGCTAGGAGTCACGGCCGAGTTTCTTGTGCGAGTCCATCCATCACTACTGATAACACCATGGCCAATTTGCTGTTGAGGCTTGGTCACAATTGGCGTATTGATGCCAGGGCCAACATTTGATAGCCGGCGCTTGGGCGAGTTCTTCCGACGCCGCTGAAGGCGAACATCGTCGGATTCGAAAGTGCAGGGTGTTTGGCGAAGATCACATTGGGAGCATGCAAGGTGGCCCATTACAGCGCGAGAAGAACGGTCGCATTTGATTTTACGTCGGAAGCAGAAATCGCATGACTCGCGTTCTAATCCTCGTTTCAGGGACATTTCAATAATCAACCTGGCGGCTTTAACCAGCTGACTGGAAGCCGTCGAAACACTGTATCTAGAAAGCTTCGTTGCACAGTTGTAGGTGATATGAGGAATCATGTAGACCAAACCCCAACACACATTTTACGTGGATGCCTGATAGCAGTGTTCCTAGGGCTGCTTCAAGGAGTCTGTCGGCGATTAACGGTAATATTACCGTTAATCGCACGGGAATTAGCATGGATAACGAGTACCTGTCCGAAGAGGCTGGTCTTAGTGCGGCTTACGTAAGTACCATATCTAAACAGTGATTTCTAGCTCTATTCTACTCTACCGTACGAAGTACTGACCTATTGCTATGAGGTGATAGGTATCTACGTCTATACGCACAAGCAACTTAGCATATGGAGGCGATCCATGCTGGTATTTACAACATTATTGAGAGATTAGCGGATGCTTGATTGTGTTATTTTCTAAAGCGTTTAAGGTGAAGGTAATTTATTAGGTATGCTCATAGCATAATAGATGCTAGGAATTCTAACTACGTATTGTGGGGAGCTATACGGAAGGGTTCTTAATTAGCAATAGCCAACTGAGCTGCATACCTGTCTGGTAACTCGAATAGAAACGAGTCCTGCAACTGAGCCGGCCCTGGAAGATCGCCAAATCGCGCTTGGTAATCGACGAGGAGCCTAATAAGTCGTTCTTTGCCTCTAGTCTGGCCGACATTCCTACTCCACATTGGATTTGAATGCCTAAGATTCATGGTTCCAGATGCGAGATGCTCGGAAACAACTTGGCAAACATGATCCCAGGGTGACACATTAACATTGTTGATTGCGCATAAAAGTGATCGAACCCCCTGGTTCAGGTCATTGGGCTTGTTTGGGGAATTCGGCAGTACAAAATTCGGTTGTCTCGTTATTTGCTTGTAAAGAATTCTCCAAATACGCAACAAGAGGACCTCAAGGAAGCTGCCATGAAGAAGGGGCATTGAAGTTGTGGCACCGTAACGGACCAACGATTGAAAGCAATTGATGAATCTTCGACCAAAGTCCTCGAAGGTAGTAGGGTTACGTACAGTAACAATACCATTTGTGAATGCAAAATCCCACACCGTCAAGTCCCATCGACTAGAGAAAAGAAGTGTAAGAATAGGTGACGGTGTAAAATAATGGAAACTAGTCATTAGTGGCACCTTTTTAATCCAAAAGCTGCTAGTAATCCCGTTCGGGTTTGCTCCAAGGCGAAGGAGAGCTTCAACACTCCCAGGCTGTAAATGCCGGCAAGCCTCCTGCAACGGCGTGAACATTAGTCCCATAGGGGAGTGCCTAAAACTTTCTAGGGGTGCGTCAACGTTGAAGCCCCTTTGAACCAGGACATCGAAAACCCGAGTGTCAGGGAGGCTGGCTAATGCGGCGACATCATGTAACGGATTTGCCCCTAGATTGGCTCCATGATCAGCCAAAAAGGCTAGCATAGTGGCTGAGGAATAGCAAATCGGGTCGCCCCTTAAGGGGAAACCGTTTGGAAACAAGGAGGGCTGGTAGTTGAGAAGAAAAGAAGCGCAATCATACCTACCTGCTTCGAGAGCTGTCTTAACCAGCTCCGAGTTTCGAATGTTGACCAAGGCGGGAGCATGTGAGTTTTCGATTGAGTAGAAGCCATGCGCAAGTATAGAAGCCGGTATTAGGTTAGCTTGTACTGGGCCCCCATCGCTCGGACCCGGCATTAGGGGATATTTCTGCAAAAGGTATTGTAATGACTCCAAATTGTGAGCCGCTGCTAAGGTTAGGACGCGACCGACCCCCCTGAAATAGAACTGAGACCATTGCCACCCCGAAGAAAATAAAATATCGAGGAAACTCAATGCTTTAGAAAGCAATTGAACATCCCCGTTTATAATGGCGTAAGTTACGGGCTTAAGGTCATGGTTGACAGGAACGGTAAGAGCTACTATGAAAGCGCGGCGTATCAAAGGTCTGTTTAGAACTTGTTGCGTTGTGCCAAGATTCAATAAATCTTGACAACCAAGGTGCTGGGCAATCTGAAGAAGGAGGTCAAATGGTAGTGTTTGCGTAACAGCCATTTTGTTAAGATATGAAGAACAAAGAATGATTGTGTTTACCGGCCTTGGTGGTTAAAGTTGAATGTATTGGCAAAGTTGTGGGATAATCAAAATAGTTAATTCACAAATTTGTTGGGCTATATATGTGCCGAACGCTTCTCTGCCACTGTACTGCAATGTACATTCTGTTGAATAAACAACGAGATTGCTTCAATTGGATGACAACTGAATGGCATCTGGAGTGTTGTAGGTATACCATTACAGCTATGTACATACCTTAGTGTAGGTACCTAATGTATAGTACCTACCTAATGTAGAGAAACACTGATAGCACTAGAAAACACAGGGTTGCAGGTCTGAGTGGCTGATCTATGTATTGGAAGGAAGAATCTACAGTAGACCCCTGGTTCTCAATCTAGCAGGGGTTTTGCAGGTGGCCCTGCGTGCACATGTGGGCAGCAGACCCTCTATTTCCTCAGCCACATAGTTACCTAGCCACTATCCAACGCCACAACACCGAGGTACTGTAAGGTACTTTGATAGACGGGTTACTTCCCTACGTACATAGAGTACGTTAGGTAGGTCGGTACTTACAAAATAGGTGCCGTAATTACTTCACAACCAAGGAGGTGCTGACCGGTTTATTTCTAAGATAAAAATATTTATTTTAAAAGAAAAAATTTAATGGATATTATTAAAATCCAAAAGAATGGGGGGAAAAAATTGCTTGTACAATAAGTAAATTATTTGGATACTAAAGTATACTGTATGCTCTGCTGTAAGAACAAACCGTCCAGGACTTTCAGAATTGACCGTGCTTAGACGCCTACTAACCAATCACCTGCGCCGCCTGTCGCGTTGGCCAGTGGCGAGCCAACCAACCCTTGTCTCCCGCAGCCTTGTCCCGTTCTACCGGTACCTGGGTAACTCTCTTGGCGACATACATACTTCGTTCCCTGCGTCTTCATTGTCCATGTAGACACTGGCATTTTGTATGCAGACCCGACTTCTACAATCCTGCGCTCGTCCATGGCTTTCAAGTCCAGCTCTTGATTGCCACGCTGCCTTCCCTTTTACATTCATACTATGCGATTGTTATAGCCCTTGTCACTCTTGAGCGCCATGACTGGTTCGCCCCCGGCGACGCGTCGATCCCGACAATGGAGCAGTCCATCGCGCTCTCCCATATTCGAGCTCCTTGCTGCCGAGAACAGACATACCGAGCTGAGCCACCAAGATGCCCTTGCTGCTGCTCAAGCCGAACATGAACGCGTTCGCCATGCCGCCATCCAAGTATTCAAGGATCACGAGCTGAAAGAGCAGAGCCGGCGACTACACGAACGAGAAGCGATCGTAAGACAACAGCAGCAAAGAGAAGAAGAGCGGATCCGCCACGAGGAAAGACTACGGGCCGAGGAAGAACGGCTCCGCGCCTTGAAATTGAAGACTGTGCCGAAACTCCCACCAGAGGCACCTCCCGCCGCCGTATCTAGCCCTCCCTCCGTACCCCAGTTGAATGGCGCGGGACTTTCAAAGCCGATAGAAGCTACAAGCTCAAACGACAAGCAAGATCTAAATGTACCAGGGAGAGAAGCACCACCCAACATCGCCCAGCAACCGCCACTAAGTGTGTCAGCATTATTGGTCAATGGGACAAAGGGCGCTCAGCCTGCGCCGGCACAGTTGCTTCAACAACAGAAACATGGCGCACTAACCACATCCCAGCCATTCACTACTCCTCCTACCACAGTTCCTTTTCTACAGCCCCCAGCCTCGCAACCGAACGTCCTCCCAACCCCATCTACGTCCAAACCACCAGTTGATCAATATGTAGTGATACATCAGAATTTAAAGAGGCTACGTGCCTCATTGGCTGAGCAAGCTAAAACCTTGCCGCTACTAAAAGTTCGAATGGGAGATATGAGGCGAGAATTGAGGAAGAGTTTAGGCCAGATCGTTACCGAGAAGGGAGGCAACAAAAAACAGGTCAGTAGCTCTCTTCTGATTCATACCATCTTAGCTAACCTACTACCAAGATGGCGACCATTCAAGCATTATTACAGGAGTCACTTAACGGTAGCGTTCCAAGCAGAACAGTTGACCCGTCCCAATATGTCACGGACCACCGAGAACCGATAGATGGAGCCCTGCACAACGACCCGCAACTACCGTCGCTCTTTCTCTACCTCCTCAACATCTTCGCCAAAACCATCATTAACCAGTTTATTAATGAGTGCGGCGCTCAACCAAAGGCAGCCGATCCTCTCGGCGTCATTGCCGCCCATATATTCTCCAACAAGACCTATCTATGGCGGGGCAAAACCCTTGTAGACATTCTGATGGCTAAATATCGAGTGGCATGCCCTGTTCTCTTTGGGTATCGGGGAAGTGAAAGCACAGAGCAGGGTCGTATACGGCTCGGGTGGAGAAGAGATGGGGCTACATGGACGCCAGAACAGCAACATATAGATAGGATGAAGGGTCTTGCTGTAGGATATGCGGCAATATCTCTGCGAGATTTCTCGAAATCTCCTAACAAAAATCCCTGGCCGCCTTCTAAGTACTGGGCAAGCTTGGCCAGAATCGTCAACACACCACCAACCGAAATCTCCAATACGCAATGTGTGGTCCTTCGAGGCATGATCGAGATATATGAGGAGCGCTTCATCTACTTCTACGGGAGTGCCGCAGTTGCAGCTCTTCGCTCCGCGTTGATTGATTTCCCTAGCAAAGCGCCAGCTAGAACACCGGGTACTTCCGGCTTGTTAGTATTAGCACAGATTTTGAAACGGGATATCGGATTAGAACTTTAGCGGTTTATCCCTGGAAGTTAGTGGAGTGACATGTTATACATAACGGTCTCGGGAACACATTGTATCACAAACTGGCGTTTGGTCAAATAGCTTGTATCTGGTGTCTCAAGCTCTGTTGCTGGAAGTATGCATTATATCCTGGAAAGACTATACCCCGGCAGAATCATAAAATACGTGAGAGTATTGTTTAGTACATATTCCGTTGCGCAAAGAAGTGAAGTACTCCCTCGCGCCGTTGCCTGCTTGAAGCGCAAAACGAGACCCTACCATATCTATAAGACAAGCAATAACACCAATAAGATAATTAAGACGGTGATGAGGACAGCGATACAGCAGCTACTATACCGGTCTTCGTTCCGCCGCATCACGTAACTCAATTTCTGCATACCCGTCTGCAACCTCCCACCGACGCGGTCTGCCAGAGTATCCACGTGTTCCAACATTTCATGCTGCTCTTCAAGTTCGCGCCCCATGTCGTCGGCCTGCCGCCGTAGATTACCGACAGTGACGAACACCCCGTCCAGCTGCTGGTCCTGCTCACGCATCATATGCAACTGCTGCTGGTGCTCGAACTCGGCATAGTTGTCGTCGCCCTGCGCAGAACTAGCGTCGTCGATGGCGAAGGCGCTCGGAGGCGGCAGATCGTCGTTCGCCGCCGCCCTCGCCGCGGCTGCTGCCTTTGAACCCAAGGGGCCGGAAGAAGAAGAGGCGAGCGTGGCGGTTTGGCGCGCCAGCTCCTCGCGCATGTCCTCAATCTCACCCCCTACCTCGTCGACCAGCTTCTTGCGCCGCGAGACCTCATGCGCGGAGAGCCCATAGTGCGAGGGATCCGACTCGACAGCGCGCACGGATTCAACGAGATCCAGGAGATCTTCGGCAAGTGTTGAGAGGGCGGACTCGAGATCAGAGCGCGCCGAAGCAACTTCGGGGGACTGTGCGGGTGTGCTGCTTAGACTGCGGATGCGGAGGTACGAGGCAAACAGCGGTCGCGTGTTTTGCATCTGGGTAAGGACGTCTCTATACGTTGTTTAAACCGGTTGGTACGCTATCGGACATGTTGGGTTGTGCAATGGATGGGGATGGGTGTTGCGTACTGTTGGACCTGGAGGAAGGGATCCTCCTCGTTCATTGAAGACATCATCCTGCCGACTTGGAGCTTTGCGCGATTATCTAATGGCTACATTTGTGCTCTCATATGCATTTTCCGACGATCGCGTCGAGCCGGCGGAGGAAATACGCAGGGTCTTGTGTACTAGGTAGCTTGTTGTAGTGATACCATGTAGGTATGTAGGTAGGGATTAGATTCGCGATGACGTGTGTCGACAGACGGCCAGCACTGCCAGCTGTTAGCGGCAGGCAGGCAGGCAGGCAGGCAGGGCTATTGGCTGAAACATGTGAACGTGAATTAGACTAACCTACAACTTGAAGGCATTTAAATTTTAGGGAGTTACGTACTACGACTATACCTTTAAAGAGATGGGCCATTAAGTTGCCAAAGTTACGAAACCTCGACATGGCCTAGAGGTTTTCTCCTGTCAGGTACTCCGAACATCTCCGACTTCAACGAACAAATTCTATCCGTTATAGATGCTGTGCTGATTGCTTTGCGGTATGCAGTAGAGTATCGGTATCACCAATACTGTCAAAAACTGGACAAAAATGAAACCACCCAAGCCCCTGCCCTACCCTGACTGCTGGGCCACCCCTGAAGACTACGTCGACAACCTCTTGCAGTTTGTGACTACTTCGGACACATTTCAGATTTTATGCGGTGGCGTGCATGTTTTAGACTTCTTCACCAGCGAACCTGGCCTCTTCAGCTCCGTTGTGTCGGATGAGTGGCAGTCATGGCTTCTGCAGTGCGATACCCTGAAGTTGTTAGACATTCTCATTAGAGAAGACGTCGATTCGCTTCAGGGTCCCCGGCCACCAGAGGGTCTGTTGAGGTATATCAAGGATATTAGGCGGTTCTCTTTGGCTCGAGAATTCCCTTCCCGGGAAGAAAAGCTGCCCAAGTTGACCTGGCAGATGTCAGTTGGAATGAAGCCAAAGAAGATACACGAAGTGAGAAACTTCGCGGATTATGTGGATCAGCTGGCCAATGATATAGCGGCAGAGTTCGATAATAGTATCACACATTTCGTTGATTTTGGCAGCGGTCAAAATTACCTCGGTAGAGCCCTAGCGAGTGCTCCTTACAACAAGCAAATTGTCGCCGTTGAAGGGAGAGAACACAACATAGCCGGTGCTAAAGCGCTCGACATATTGGCACGCGTCGCAGAAAAACCGAAGATGATGAGAAACAAAAAGCTCTGGATGCAACAGCTCGACAGCATGATCCCCGAAGACCAGCGGGACGAGCGGGCAGTGAAGAGAGCTGCCAAAGCCATAAAACCGTCTGAAAATTACACGGCTGATCTCAGCCCCCGAAATGAACTCGATGCTATCTATACCTCCGAGGAAGGTAAGGGGTTCATAAGCTACATAGAAGGGCGCTTGGAATCTGGTGACCTTGCAGATGTCATTGATCAATTAAAAAGCACCCAGCTTGCGCCAACTGTGCCCCGACCCGACCTGAGACTAATGGCAATCTCAATTCACTCATGCGGAAATCTATCGCACCACGGAATTCGCTCACTGATCCTCAATCCAGCCGTCCAGGCAATTGCAATTGTGGGCTGCTGTTACAATTTATTGACCGAGAAACTAGGGCCGCCGACCTACAAACATCCCTATTTGCGGCCGAGTCTTCAAGCTCTCAACGGCCGTGTAATCAGGGAGTCAGCCAGACATGATCCTCATGGCTTTCCCCTGAGCGACCGCTTGTGTACTTATCGCGATGACGGTATCCGTCTCAACATTACTGCCCGGATGATGGCGTGCCAAGCTCCACACAATTGGACAGAGGCCGAGAGCGATGGTTTCTTTACTCGACATTTCTTCCGTGCTGTCTTACAGAAGATTTTTCTTGACCGGGGTGTCGTATCAAAAGTGTATCACGATGGAACCCAGGCAGAGGATAGCACAGGTAGCTCTGCTCAAGGTCCATTCAACGTGGGCACTAATCCCGTCATCCTCGGCTCGCTCAGCAAGTCTTGCTATAAATCGTTGCACGCCTACGTTAGGGGTGCGATTACTAAGCTGACTACCTCTTCCGATTCCCGTGAACAGCGGGACACAATAAAGGAGAGAATGAGTGACATCACTGATGAAGAAATTGCGGAATATGAGCGCCAATACGGACCCCGCAAGAGGGAGCTTAGCGCTATATGGACATTAATGGCGTTTAGTGCTGTTGTTGTCGAGTCTTTAATCGTGACGGACAGGTGGCTCTTTCTACGGCAACACTCCGATTTGGTACACGACTGTTGGGTTGAAACTGTGTTCGATTATCGCCAAAGCCCGAGGAACTTAGTTGTCGTTGGCATCAAGAAGCCGGAGCACTGCGAGAAGTCTACTCACTCGTCATAAGACAGATATGGACATTCCGCCGAGTGACAATGATGTCAACGACCAAGAATAGAAGTCTCGCATGATCTGATGTTGCTTGTGTTTGGAACTAGCACTTCTCAAGACAAGTCGGTTATCCACTGTCTTGGCTCGTCGGAACAGCAGAAAACAAAAATCAATGACTGGTCATCGTCGAGAATTTGGAGCCATTTAGGTGTCCCCGCATGAAGGGATGCGTGATCACTTGACCTTATGCATGAACCTGCAGTAGGGTGCATGCAGAAAGATTTACTGGTCGAGATGACCGAACCAAGCAATTGGTACTTGTGTCTCTTGTTGGTATGGAACGATCCGTAGAGGCATCTCCCGCCATTTGCAGCTAGCTGGTGATGAGGACCGTGGCGTCGGTATCAAAAACATCACACGGATGATGCTAAGCGTGTTTTTCTACGGCATTATCGACGGAATATCCCACATACCGTACAGTACCTCCAGATTCGACTACAAGCGCAAAGAGATTCATGGTATGGGCGTAATAAGCCGTGATCGTGACGACATCTTATGTTACCCAAGGTGCTGTAGCCTTCACGATGCCTGCAACGACGGAGATGATAATGGACATCTCATCCCGCGCCATCTGAACCCTGAATCCCAGCCCCTGCAGCAGGGACTCCGTACAGCACCCATATATCAGGCCATCTACTGGTGAAATAGGCCATAGTCGGTGATATCGCCAGCGAAGCGTACCGTATAATGTACCGAGTAGACGCCGGCGGGGGTCCTCAATAGCAACGCTAAGTGGAGTATCGTGAACTAGGTAACCCCGGAATGTTATTAGTGCTGGCAAGACGGGTTACATGAACCTGGTTGTGGCATCCCTTGATTTGTTCTGCAGTGTTGCCTGTGCTTGTGCCAAAATACCGCGTATCCCATCAGCGACACACGCCATATATCGCCATGATAGACTCAAAGGGATTGGCTGTTTATAGACTATCACATATACTAGTTGGTTAAGGCGGAAGATTCATCAATGGATTTCCTCACCGGCATGCCGGGGCATCTCGCAATACCGCTCTCTGGAGAGCAATACCTACCTCGGTAACTATCTAGCTAGCCTACCTACCCAGCATACATACATGCGTTAGTAGGTGACCAAGATCTGGTCGGTGTACAGTAGTGGGTTCGGTAGTGGTATAATGTATCTAGAGATGGCGGAACCTTGTTGTGGAGGCAAGCAATGGCGGGGCTGATAACGGAGACTACAGTACCTACCCACATGCGCACCTTGATACCCGGCAACTTTTACCACAACACCAGCTACCTATAACATACCTACCTACCTGCCTACCAGGTAGGTATATATATGTATATCTGTAAGATAAACTGTTCGTCGCTGTACTGGTCAGACATACATGTAGGTACATATAGGTAAGTAGGTATGTAGGTTATATGTATCATGCAGAACAAGACCTACCCCAAACCAAGGCCAATCCGACACCGACCCAGGTACTGTAGATAGACTGACTACCTCTATGTTGTATGTTGTAGGTAGTAAGGTTTCGTGAGCCCCCCACGCCGGAAACGTGGAATAGCTACCTAGCTCCACCGTGTTCCTATACAGCCTGGAGGTGCACTTGATGCTTGAGATGCGTCGCTGCAAGATACGCCGAAAAGGCACTAGCTCGTACCTCTTGTCGTAGACCATACGCTCGCATAGCCGGTACTACGCACGTACGAGAAGACTCTCGCATGCGTCGCTGCTCTCGCCCCTTGCGTTTGCCTGCGTTCGCCTGCGGGATACCTTTTTCAGGGAATACGCGGGATGACATAACAGCCTGACTTCACGATGATAATGCCGATGACGACGACGATGAAGTCTATTCTCCCTCGTAGACCTGTTCTGGAGAAGCGTCGGTCTGCCACCATGGTAACATATCCGAACCGTGCGACCAATACATAAGCTTCCGTGCCCCTCACACACACTTGGCCGACTGGTCGATCTCGACATACCAGCCACACGTCCGACATCGTCCAGGCGATCTGCTCTCGGTGCTTCTGGTGCTTTGGGTGCTCTAGTGCTTTGGTGCTTTGGATGCTCTGCAGGTGCAGCGACATTGCAGCCGCATTCAGCAGGACAGGACGAGCAACCACGACAAAACACATCTTCATGGCACGGTGCAACGGTGCCGATCTATCTACACTCCACCATATTAGCTCTAAGTGGTGCCAACCATGCTGCGTTATCTCGCGCTGACTTGACAAAGTTTGTGTGAGGAGGATTGAATACTATCTTAACCCTTTTCCCGTTCGTTAGCGTAGCCTATCCACCTCTCGGCACTAGCAGTAGTACGCCTCCCTAATGCGCGAACCTGTCTTGCTCTCCTTCCTCTCCGACTTCCTTCCTTATCCCTATACTACACAAGACTAATCTTCCTATCTGTGTCCACAGGAACTCCGACTAATAGTCCTAGCAGCCGTGGCAGCTATATCGGTTGACTCATATCTCTTTGTCCGCGAGCACGCCCGCGCCGGTTTCGTTGCCGGTCGACCTAGAGTCTCCTCGGCTACTTTCCTTATTAACAACAAAGAAATATGTGATTCGGTGTTTCGAGTTTCAAGTCACAATCCAGATCTCACGAAGCAACACACCTTGTCCTAGTCGTCCCACGCCAGCCCGATTCCAGTGGTCTTCGCCAATCACGATTCACATAGGCATTCCGATAAGGCAACCCCGTCCGTGCTTTTAAGGGGAGCTTCCGAAATTCGGGGATCCGTCGCTGGTGCTTGGCACCAATTGAAGTGCACCGCCGCTTCAATTCAACATTTGATACAATGAATATGATGAATGCCCAAATATCTTTTCTGGTGAGCTAGCTTCTCTCCTTTTTTTTCTTAGTTTCGAGGTGCCAATTGATTTGACACGCAATTCGTGGAGCTGCTCATGTTTGGCACAAAGTCAATGATGACCGAGAAACCTCTGGTCACATCTCACATCTAAACCTTCCGTCTTATAGCCGGCCGGCATGCAAGCAGCACAACCGGCCGGGCTTTGCATGCATAGCAAGGATGATGTAGACACTCTCAGACGCTGACGAGTGCTCTTCTAGGAGGGGACCTTCAGCCTAATACACATACCTCTAGACTTATACCCAAGCTTTCTGCAACCCATATTACAGGTTCTTCTCCCTCAAGGAGCCGGGGACACCTGTCTCACCAATGGGGTTGAGGGACTCGGCACGGACACGAGACATGCGTTCCTCAACATCAGCATAACCCCGATCGAATGTTCTGTCGTGTGCCACACCAATTGGGTCAAGACCATATTTGAGCCTGTCGTTAACCGTCTACCTCGTGATGTCGCAAAACGGGTCACCATCTCGAAAGAGCCGTATCTTGTCCTCTCTGTCATCAATGCAGGAATGGATGCAGGCAATCGCGTCATGGAACTCACGTGTCCCCTAGCACTGGCTGGTATCCCGATTCTTTTCATCACAACGTATTACTCAGACTTCATACTAGTTCCTAGGAAGAAGAAAGACACGGTGGTTCAAGCCCTGCTGGCTCGGGGGTTTGAATGCATCGAGGAAGAGTCGTCCTACGTGTCATCAGCCGTCATGTCGCACGGCCGCGCAGGGAGTCAGGGCAGTGACCCACCCTCAACACCTCCGCCGTCCAGCGTCGGAGAGTTACAAAAGCGAACTTTTGACCTACTCAAGAAGCGAAACGTGGTCCCCTATATCTGTGACGGCCTTAGCCTCGTTCAATGCTCTGGTCGGGATGTGTCTGAGTTGATCAACATAAGTAGTCGTCGGCCACACCTGGGAAATGGGCACAGGGTTAGCTGGCTCGATAACATGGATACGAAGCTGTACACCAGCCTTATCGCAGTTCTGGCCGGCCAGCCGAAGTTTCTGTCCATCACATTGGCGCTGGAGGACGCCCCGTCCTTGTTATTGGATAAGACTCTTCTGAATGTCTTCGGCGACTCTCTAGTTGGTGATACCGAAGGCGATCTCGTACCCATATTCCTCGACCTCGTCGATCTGCCCCTTGAAGCCTCAGGCATCGTCTCAGGTGTGGCTGGGAAGCTCGTCGATGAGATGCACATGATAGATACAGGCGTTGGCTCCGAGTTGTCTTATCTGTCAACTGCGCGTGCAGGTGCTGTGATCTTGTCAAATGAACAGTCGAGAAAGGCACTTGAGGTGCTAAAGCCACTTCTAGAGAAGGAATAAGAGGAACGGTATTTGAAAAACAAACACCCTTTTTCCTGTACAACTATTAACAGCTATTCTTCGCCATTGGCGTATGTTAACGAAAACTCCACCATGATCGCGACTACGACTTACGACTATCTATGACTTATATCTCACCCAAAAATCAGGGGCATCGAGGTAGGGATGGGGAGTCTTGAGCATTCTGGGAAGGGGGGTTGCACACACTGGCAAGCATTGGGAGGCTCGCGTTTTAAATCTAAAAATAATCGTTTGGTTTATCTGCATTACCGTCAGGCGTTTATCGAACAAACCTACGGTTGATCCCGATGGCAGCAGGAGGAAAACTCACTCAAGTCTTTATATGGAATGACTCCGGGTTTCAACAGCCGACGAGCCAGTCGGATGCGGCCCGCTCTTGCTGCTTTGTATATTACCGTACTTCACCTTGGATATCAAATGTTAGATTACATCTGGCTCCTCAAATTCATTTGCCTACCTAGTTTTCGACTTAGCTACTAGTCGATTCTGATATGAAAAACCACATCATTACCGCAATAAACATACCAAACTTCTCCATGTTACAAGGCTATTGAGCCACTACACACCGACAACAATTACGGACTATGGTCAGATCACCAAAGTGTGGTGGGGGAGATAGGGAAAGGGTGGACTGCATTGCATGCGGTGACGAGCAGGTGAAGATCAGAAAGGGGTAACCCGAGTACGGAATGACACTTGCCTATTCGTATGTGACCGGCTACCTCCTGTTGGGTGTGGGCAATAGGCTTGCGGGGGGGTTCTTGGACAAGGTACGCGATGGCGGCTAGTAACAAAGTAGACGACAGCGCAGGACGGGGCAGGGAGGAGGGCGTGGTAGGTTAGGCATCTACCCGACGATATATATCAAATGAACGAATGAACAAGTGGTGCGGAGAGGCTTCCGGGACATGGGGGAAGGGAGCGCCCGCGGCTGGATGAGCAGATTTCCATCGATATATGTAGGTATGTCATGCAGGAGGGAAGGGTGTATTGCATACACAACACGTGATGGATCGCCCGCCCGCACCCTCCTTTACCTACCTACATACCTATCCACCGTGAGGAGACCGGGTTACTGGCCAGGTCTCGGGGGGGAGAAAAGCAACGAGATACGAATGGGGGGTACCGTGTGCGAGTGCGAATAATGTTCGAGGAGCCATGGTGAAGCTGAGCTTGGGTAGGTAGCATCATTGATGTAAGTATGCCTTCTCTAGACTACCTACTCCGTACTGGACCTAGAAAGAGGATCTCCAGAACCTGGCCAAGGGCGGCTAAGGCAGATGGTTCAGATCGGCAGATGACCTCATGTGCAGTGAAGCATCCAATGATTGGCCTGTGGTATTCTTTAAGGGAAAATATGTGAAAAGACGGGAGCTATTGCGGAGACCCCGGTGTTCTCTGCAGGGTAGGACTTCTCCAGGTATTTCCCCAGAGCCTGTGTGAGGTACTTGGATACCTACCTACTGTACATCCCCTGGGAGATCGGGTTCCGTCATCCTTCGGCAACTCGCAAGCGGGGCTAGGAAGATGTAACTAACCCGTGTAAGGTACCGCTGGAATATCCACGATGGGACGAGACGGGACTGGCTACGCAATTGTACATGGCTAGCTATCGTCTCCCACCAGTCACAATCGCTATTGAAGGCTTCGTTTTGATATCGGCGGTAAGCTCGATAGACGCGACGTCTTTTCGTGCCTCGATCAACTCACAGAACCATACCCGGCCGGGTTATATGTTATACGAACCTCGTTTCCGCAGTTGGACTTGATAGATCACATCTTTCGATGGCAAGGGGTTGTTGGTTGCATTATATGCATGAGATCTAGTGCTCGACGACAGCAGTATATCTATCACTTGAGGGGAAACGCGCAGCTGCATTTGCATAGCGACGGTCACACCGCAGATATCACATAGCAGAGGCGAAACCGTCTCGCCGTAATGCGTATACGATCCCTTCTCGCCACAGCGGCTGTGGCAGCTGCTGCGTTGCATGATGGAGTGCAGAAACCACTCTTTGGCTTAGAGGCCAACCCCGGTACTCCAGAGAGCCTAGATGTCGATATAACGCTGGACGCGCAAAGTCCCGCTTCCTGTGCAGTCTGCGAGGTTCGTTTTCAGGGATGCCCTAGTCATTGTGCATGGGACTGAGCAACCGGTGAAATAATCTAGGCTACCCTTCTCCAAATGAAACTGGCTGCTGCGCGAGGTGATGATTTCTTCGTCGCAGTCACAACGAGAGCGTGCAAGCGATTGAAGGTACGCGAAGTTTGTTCTGTCACTATTCCCGTCAACTCCTCGTCTAGCTAGCCGTTAAGCTACCCAACTCCCATCATTTCCCGAGCCCTCCGTAGGCTGACTATGGTTATTAGATTGCAGATGACGACGTCTGCGAAGGATCCGTTGCTCTCGAAGGGCCCATTCTAGCGCACAGCCTCCGGGGCCTAACCATTGGGTCAAGTACGAATCTACGAGTCTTTTATGTCCCGTTTTGACAGAAGTTTTGCTCCCGTGTACTCTTGAAGCCTCTGAAAATGAACTCGAAGTTTGTCATAAGTGGTAGTATCTAATGCCTAGGATTTTATAGAGACATCGCGGCTTATATGTGTCGCCCTCTTTGGCCGGTGTTCATTCCCCGATGTTGAAGAGTATAACGCCTCTTTTCCATCGCCGAAGCCTAAAAGGCAGAGACCTAAACCAAGCGGGCGGAACCCGCTACATGTTATCCATTATTCTGATATACATGTTGATCCTTGGTATACCGAAGGGGCTGATGCTAACTGCACAAAGTTTATATGTTGCAGGTAAGAGATATGTCCGAGTTAGGTTTTGATTGTGTGGCAGTTATTATGTTAGTCACTGCTATCATATTTGCCTCCTAATACGTCTTTTAGTTTCTAACGTTGACTTTATTCTAATTTTTTATGTTGACTATTAACTGTATGATAGAAACTACTCGGATGGACCAGCACCCGGGGATGCGGTGCATCCAGCCGGACCAAACGGCGAGCACACATGCGACTCACCAATAGGCCTGGAGCAGAGCATGTATAGGGCCATGAAAACACTGGTGCCCAATGCAGCTTTCAGCATCTTCACCGGGGACATCATAGACCATGCGGTGTGGAATACTACCATAATACAGAACTCGCTCGACGTGACTAATGCTTACGATCGGATGGACGCTGCAGGGATGTTAGTATACGGAACCGCGGGGAATCATGAGGCATCGCCGGCCAATTCGTACCCGCCACTGGGGGTGAGCTCATCTACACAGTGGCTTTATGATATTCTGTCCGACTCATGGACAAGATGGGTTGGGCCCCGCGCTTCTGATACAACGAGGGACTTTGGAGCGTACTCGACGAAATACCCCGGTGGGAACTTGCGCATTATATCACTTAATACTAATCTTTATTATGTGCATAATTATTGGCTATACGAGGAACCGATGGAGAAGGATCCAAGCGGACAGTTTACCTGGTTGGTGGGCGAGCTAAATGCGGCGGAGAAGGCCGGTGAAAGGGTGTATATCATGGGCCATATGGCACCAGGCGCGCGAGATGCGTTTCATGAGGCGTCAAATTATTTTGATCAAATTGTGAACCGATATGAAGCGACTATCGCCGCGCTGTTCTTTGGTATGTTCACGATTTCAAACCCTCCATAGACAATACGTCCAATCTTCATCTAGCATACCCTTTAATTGGATGTTGCTGACCATATGTCAATCATTAGGACATACCCACCTCGATGAATTCGAGATATCATATTCTAACTATAGCCGGCGGGCTTCGGACAACGCGGTCGCTGTGTCTTATATCGGACCCTCCATGACGCCTACGTCAGGCCACCCGGCCTTCCGAGTCTATGACATAGATCCGGTCACGTTCGGAGTTCTGGATATCACGACATACATTGCAAACATGAGCGATCCGACATTCCAACGCGAAGGGCCGGTCTGGAAAAAGTACTATTCAGCTAGAGAGGCCTATGGTACCCTCGCCAGCCCGCCTCTCGCGTCCCTAGGAATAGTCGATAACGAGTCCGAAGCAGAGACCCGTGAGCTGGACCCTGCATTCTGGCATGAAGTTACTGAAATCCTAGAAGAAAACCCTACAGCTTTCGACGGGTTTATCACGAGGAAGCGCAGGGGTTGGCAGCCGGATGTGTGTGACAACGATTGCAAAAGCGCGGAGATATGCAAGCTTAGAGCGGGCAGAGCACAGGATAATTGTATTCCGCCGGGTTTCATTCGTCTGAGGCCAGCCCAGGATATCCATACCACGAACCTCAGGGAGCGGGAGTGCGATGGCTCGGTGTTGGCCGATACATTGGGCGGTTTGGCTGATGATCCTGAGATGCGCTCGTGGTTGGAGATGCTTGTAAGCTCAGATGGTCATTACATCTAAAGTTAAACGATCCTATAAGACAATGAAATATGTAACAATATTATTGATATGAGTGTAGACAAGTATGAATCTGAGGTTGTGGCTGACGGTTCTTGAGCTGAAGGATGAACCTAATACCTATGAACCCTGCCATTTAAATCTTTTGTATGCAGTAATATCAGATTAATCGTATATATATCAAGACCCATGGATGGGATTATAAACTCGGGTGCCTGGACTGCCTACTACAGTACTTAGTATGTAGAAATCGTGCCTGACCTGTGATATGCAGTAGGTATTCAGCTAGCCAGGTGCAACTTGGCGGCCGCATCAGCTTCGTTCCAGAAGAAGCGGTAGAGTGCTGGTATAAGCCACTACCTACCTACTTTATTTAGTATAGACTCCCGAGCTTCCTGTCCACTGCAGCGGGCCAACCTTCTCTCACCTCACCACTCACCATTGTCACCAACATACCAGTCCACTTCAATGCATGTCAACAACGCACACCACCTGCACCCAGTCCCGATCTAGCCAGGCACAAGCGTGCAGTGTGTTTGTATTTGCCTCGTTACCAATTTCAGGCACAGAGGTCCCACGGTACGGTCGCCACGCGCATCTCGATACCTAGCCAATCGTTGCGGGGGTTGAACCTGTAGCTACTGTATTGGATGCTCGGCTTACACCCGCGACCAACCTTAAAGCCCCGGCCGTCGCTGGTGGATCTGATTCGACGGAACAGTGCTGGAAGCAATAGCAGGCCCAGCACGCCCATCAGCAGCATATCCACACCAGAGTCAGAGCCAGAGGACGTGCTAGAGGGTGACGACGCTACAGCCACAGCGGGTTTACTGGACGAGGCAGCTGCTGCTGCCCCCGAACCCCTCGTCTCCCCCCCTGCCAGCCAGTCCCGTACTGTCATCAACAGCTTCTACAGCTGCTGCAAGTGTCGTTGCTATTACACTCTCAAATTCATCTCCACCATCAACACCACCACCTCGAGCTGCCTCATCCCCTGCAGCCTCGCCTCGCCCTAATAGCCACCTCAACTCCACGTTCTCCACGCCTGAAGCTGCCGAGGTCTCGGAAACAGCTCTGAAAGCTCCTAAGATGGCTCCGGTAAGCTTGTACCTCGTCTATTTCCCGAGTTGCAGCATAGCTTTGCTATGTTGCCCCGCCACCGCCAGACGCTTGCATACCATAGACATAGACACGGCTTTACTGATGCCCTCGCTAGTCCGCGAAAGCCACTAATGGCGACAATGATGGGCTTAATACCGGTATGCTTTCGCCCTGCTCCATACATCAAGACATGTAGCTGGCACTGACGCTGACACCATCATTACAGGCAAGGTTTACTCCGTCTCCGGGTTCGTGAACAATCCTCGCCGTCCACCTACGCCATCATGTTACGGATCAAAACTCGAAAGCTAATGCTTCCCCAGGCCTGTCGTCGTCGCCGAAGACCTTCTCGGTGTTGCCATGTACGAGCTTGTACGGGTCTCCCTCGATTCTCTTCGTCCTGCTACTTTTACTAACGTTGGGAAAGGTCAAAGTCGGCCACGATGAACTGATCGGTGAGGTCATTCGGATCAGTGCCGACCAAGCCACTATCCAAGTCTACGAAGAAACTGGTATGCACTACCCACCCTCACAGGCTCGCAGCGAACGATACTGACGGACTAATAGCCGGTCTAACTGTCGGTGACCCTGTCCAGCGAACCGGAAAGCCCCTGTCCGTCGAGCTCGGTCCTGGTTTATTACACAACATCTACGACGGTATTCAGCGACCGCTTGAGAAAATTCAAAAGCAGTCTCAGAGTATCTACATCCCTCGCGGTGTCGCCGCCCCTGCCCTCGATCGCGAGACGAAGTGGGAGTTCACCCCGACCTTGAAGGTCGGCGACCACATCTCTGGGGGTGACGTATGGGGAACTGTCTTCGAAAACTCCTTCATCAAAGTCCACAAGATCCTCCTACCTCCTAGGGCAAGGGGTACTATCACCAAAATTGCTCCGAAGGGCGAGTATACGGTTGAAGAGAAGATCCTGGAAATCGAATTCAATGGCACCAAGACTGAGCATGGTATGATGCAAGTATGGCCAGTTCGTGTTCCTCGACCCACTACCGAGAAGCTATCGGCTAGCAACCCCTTCATCGTTGGACAGCGAGTCTTGGACGCTCTATTCCCTAGTGTACAAGGTGGTACTGTCGCGATTCCTGGAGCTTTCGGGTGCGGTAAAACAGTCATTTCTCAGTCCGTCTCTAAGTTCTCCAACAGCGACGTCATCGTCTACGTCGGATGTAAGTAATAACAAAAAGTTTCTCTTTTGGCGCAACGACCTCCTTTCCCTGCCAGCTCCTTTGCCTTTGAGAATTCTTTATATATTTGAAGCCCTCTACGGGCTCTGGGCACACGTCCATTTGCTGACAATTCACGCCCGTAGGTGGTGAGCGGGGTAACGAAATGGCTGAAGTCCTGAAGGATTTCCCAGAGCTTTCTATCGAAGTCGAGGGTCGCAGGGAGCCCATCATGAAGCGAACCACGTTGATTGCCAATACTTCCAACATGCCTGTCGCCGCTCGTGAAGCTTCCATTTACACTGGCATTACCGTGGCCGAATATTTCCGCGACCAGGGCATGAACGTAGCCATGATGGCTGACTCTTCATCGCGGTGGGCCGAAGCTCTGCGTGAAATTTCCGGTCGTCTGGGTGAAATGCCTGCTGATCAGGGTTTCCCCGCCTATTTGAGTACCAAGCTTGCTAGTTTCTACGAACGCGCCGGAAAGACGCAATGTCTAGGTTCTCCCGAGCGTGAGGGGAGTGTCAGCATCGTCGGTGCCGTCAGCCCCCCCGGTGGTGATTTCTCCGATCCTGTCACTAGTTCCACACTGAGCATTGTGCAAGTCTTTTGGGGTCTGGACAAGAAGCTCGCTCAACGAAAACACTTTCCTTCCATTAACACTTCGGTGTCATACTCCAAGTATACAAACACGCTCGATAAGTGGTATGAAAAGGATTTCCCCGAATTCCCTCGGCTTCGTGACCGTGTGAAGCAACTTTTATCCGACTCGGAAGAGCTTGATCAGGTCGTGCAACTGGTTGGCAAGTCGGCCTTGTCTGACCCCGACAAGATCACTCTTGATATTGCTACACTGCTTAAGGAAGACTTTTTACAGCAAAACGGCTACTCGAAATATGACCAGTTCTGCCCACTCTGGAAAACCGAGTGGATGATGAAGCTCATGATGGGTTTCCATGACGAGGCACAGAAGGCAATTGCTCAGGGTCAGAGCTGGTCCAAGGTCCGCGAGGCGACTAGTGATCTACAAGCCCAACTTCGAAGTCTGAAGTTTGAGGATCCTAACGACGGCGAGGAGGTCATTTGCAAGAAGGTACGTAACCCATAATCCTCAATCTAGTTACCCCCCAGTCGCTAATTACCCCCTATAGTACGAAGATATTAACCAGTCTCTGATGGACAAGTTTGCGTCCGTGATGGACGAGTAATTTGGCTTTGTCGGACAAGAATCAAGGACTGTATATAACCGGATCAAGGAGGACCTAGATAATGGGCGCGGTAAGGCTCAAAGTCTCACGAAGACTCCAACATCATTTTAGAGTAGTGTTAGTACTGGGTCATGAAAACAGTTTCACAAACAGCACTTCAAATTCTTATTCAGATACGTGGTGTCCTAATCTCGAAATAATACTGCTGTAGTTTGTCCTATATATCGTAAACCTTATTATTATTTAGTCGCTCGGAATAAGACATAGTCCCGTTCTCTGGGGCTAGAGAGAATTGTCTGATTTTCATCGTTCCCGTCCGGTGCGTACTATGGGTGCCTGGAATTTGTTTCGCTTATTAACCTAATCCGGTCGGTCGACTGCGCATGCTGGAACTCGATACACATGATCTCTCTCCGAGCAGTAAGATAAGCATAATGTAGACCAAACCGAGTGGTACGACAGATGAAGCATTTATCCCCATAAATCTCAGATACATATTGAGTTGAGAGGTATACGCGGTCCCTAGGTGCTCAGATTCGTACGCCTTCTTTTCTATCTCTTCTTATCCCTTCCTCATCAAGGGTAGAACGCCCGGTGTGAGTATGAACCACCGTAAACCTAGTGGAGATTCTTCATGGTACGTGCGTGGATCGATACCAACTCTCATGGCGGCGGAGCCTGGCTGCTCGTATGCTATGTCGTTGCGGTTCGCGTCTCGCGGCTTCCTGTCCCTCTTCCTCGGGTGACGGGACGCGCTGGTGATAACCCCTCGGAGCATAGGCACGCCTGTGTGTCTGTGATGTTGTTACCCGTCCCTCGTTTCCCCACGCATCCCCGGATAACAACCGGTGCTTTCTTCGGTCTTCCTGCCGGCAGCCGTCGTCTCGGCAAGCAAAACATAGGACCCGTCACAATCCCCTCCACCATTCATCCCTCCTCCTTGACGTTTCCAGCGCCAATTTCTTTGATAACCAGTCGTTCTTCGTTGACGTATTGTTGTCGTCCTTCATCCTCCTCCTCTTCGTTTTCTGATTCACCGCCCCCTCTTGTTTCTTTCCCCTTCTCCTTCTCCTTCTCCAGGTCCTCTTTCTCCTTCCGCCTCTCCTCCAGAACCTCCCTGACGCGTTCGATCCGGAGGACCGCGCCCTCGAGTCGTCCGAGGCGCACCTTCTTCTCCTGGTCCCGCTGCCCCAGCTCGTTGACGCGCTCCTCGAGGGCCGCGCGCGCCCGCCGCTCCGTGGCCACCATGGCGTTCGCCTCTTCGAACAGCGACGCGCTCAAGTCCTCGACCTCGCGTCCCGTCGCCGCCAGCTTCTCCTCCGCAGCCGCCCGCAGCCGCCGCTCGTGCGTCAGCGCCGCCAGCAGCTCCCGCGTCTCGGCCGCCGTGCTCTCTGATCCCAGCGCCGGCGACGAGAGACTCCCCCCGCTGCAGCTGGTGTAGCGCCGCCGCGGTGTTGCCCGAGATCATCGTGGACGGACCCCCGGAGGCTGCTGCCGCTGCTGCCGCCGCCGCCGCTGCTGCTGCTGCTGCTGCTGCTGCTGATTTCCGCGGGGACAGCAGCTGGCTTATCCGTGAGGCGGCGCCGGCGCCTAGGAACGAGGACCGCGGACTGCTCGTGCTGACGCTCGGGTCTGGCGTGTGAGGCCTGTTGTTGGTGTTGGTGTTGTTGCTATTATTATTGTTGTTTTTCGTCGACGTGGTGGTGGTAGCATTCGTGCTTGTGGACGCGGCGCGCAGGCGTGAGAGCTCGTCCTCGTAATCGGCCCAGCGGTCGACGGCCGCTGATGCCTTCTGGTTCAGCAGGCGCACCTGGGCCTGCAGGTCCTCGATCTGCCTCTGAGCTTGCAGGAGGGCTGTGTGCGGCTCGGAGGACGGGGCGGGTAGGGAGAGGCCACAGTTCGGACAGCATGGTTCCTCCGGTGTCGATGTTAGTAGGGTTGTTGTTGTAGGTGGCGGTAGTGTCATTGTCATGGTTTTCGACATGGCGCTTAGGCCTGTGGGTGGTGTATGTTGGATGATGTGTCGAGTCAGCACGAAGTCAGTCAGTTAGTTGGTCGATAGTCAATTCAACCCTCGCAGACGTGGCGCCGTGCCGTTGGAGCTCCGAGGAGAATTGGGCTGGTCGGTGCCGGAATACGCAGCTGCCCGTTTGTGGTGTACTGCTGCTGTCTCTAAAGTATGCATGTATCGTTCAATCGCTATTGGGCGCCTGCATGGGTAAGGTCGTAGTAGTCAATTAGGTAAACCCCTCGATGCTCGTTGACCACGAATCCGCATGTAATAAGTGACAGTCAACGCGGATGGATTGATTTTGCGAATAAACGATTCGCCTGAGCATTGAATACTTTTAACCGCACAATTGAATTGCTTCGTGACATTCCCGTAGCGTATTTAGCATTCTTAAGAGGAAGGCTGTGCGCACGCATGGTTTATTTTTGGTGGCGGGAGACGTTCAATTTGCACATGTCATTTTTGGTTGGCTGCGCCTCGTTTTAGATGAATGGAGGTCAACTCCTTCCATCTCACTTCGCCATTTACCTACTTTATATAAAGACTTGTCAAAGATCGTTACAGTTTTGTATGGTTGTCAATTGATACTAGTCGTCGTTTACTTCGCTGTTTAAAGCCAGGCACCTTTGAAAATTGGTAGAGAAACCTGATAGTATCCGAAGACTCTACCACTGTACCGAACATCCCTACGCTATCTGATTCGAAGTTCATAGTGTGAGCCTCTAAGTGCATGCCCACCAAGGAGATCATGGTCACATATTCAAGAAGCTCTCTGCCGAATCCTTTTCAATGGCTGGCTCGAAACTCTCTTGTGGCCTCGTTCCGCGTGCAATAGATCAAGTATGCTTCTATGATCTGCTCGATTAGGCGCTTAAAGCTTCGTCGTACCATAATCTCGGTACTGCAGGAGGCGCACTGTATTGGCTGGTCGTCATTGACCAGCAGAAAGTCGCAACATTTGCCCGATTCTAGGAGCGAAGTGCTGGCGCATCATCGCCCGCGACTAGACCCAGAACACTACCTACCCAAGAGGATGTTCCAGTTGCCTTGCGGCCCTTTCGACGCTACGTTGCTGCGGGATACACCCGGCGTGACACCACGGACTTGTTTCCACCCGGGAGGTCGTCGCTGATAGTATCGAATCGTGGCCAAATTCGATTGCTGCTCAAAGAGGCTTTGCAACCTTGCGACTCTCGCTCAGACCCGTCTCGGGGTCCTTATACTCCTTCCAGCTAACCGGCAACATGGCATTGCCCGCCTCGCTCGTAGCCATGATGACGCCGAGTTCGTTATTTGCGGTCGAGAGGTAGTAGTTGGCCTGGTCACCCAACGATATCTAAAAACCCGAAAAGACCTCCGTCAGCTCCCACTCGTCGCATGAGACTCCTCGTCTATTTTGTAGACAGAAATTTATAAACTCACCACCTGTGCCCGTACAATGTCCCCAGGCCGGAAACTCTCGTAGATCTTGACACGGTCCTTCTCGGTGGCGCGCACATCCTGCACGCGCACGACGCCCTGCCACTGCGCTGATAGCACGGCATCGCCGACGATGAGGATGGCCATCGTGGCCTCGCGCGGTGTGATGCGCGTCACGCGGCACAAGACGATGTCGCCGACTTCGGGGAGCACCTCACGCTTGTCCTGCTGCTCGGCCGTGCTGCCGCCGGCTGGAGAGACGGATATAGTCGGCAGTGAGCTTGTGCTAGACGAGGCATTCGGCGTGTTCAGGGCCGCGATGCGGTGCATGCGCTTCGCGGGGCCGGGGGCCTTCTCCGGCTGTGTGATGCTGACGGTGCCCAGCAGCGACGAGTAGAGATTCGAATCGTGGATGTGTGTTCCCGGACCGGCACTGTATTTATTCAACGGTCCGAGGAGCTGACCCGGGATGGCCACCGTGGTCTGCGCCATTGTCGCCGGTGGTGGGGGTGGCGTTTCCGTTTGCGTTTGCGTGTTGTTGTCGTTTCGGTTTGCGACGCCAACGGCCGGAGGTATAAGGTGATTTGAACTTTTTGTCTGCGAATGATGCAAAGCTCACCATCAAAGTCTCCAGTGGATAGTGCGCAATCGATATCTATGGTAGCTATGATAGTGGAACCAAGATTGATCGGTATCTCAGAGCTTCTTTCGCCGATCGAGCCAGTACGAAAACAGGCTAGAACACCGTCTAGCTGCTTACCTAGGTAGTTTGCCGAGACGGACCCCACAATCGACCCTGAACCAGGACCCTGAACGTGCTACGCCGCATTAGTCGGCACGAGTACGAATACGGTTCGATCTTGTGCAGTTACATAATTAACCGTGAACAATTGCTATCGTTTCTTCGGTACTATGTATATGTTCAGTTTCCAGTCACTCATTTTCCCATTTTATCTTTTAATCTTTTCTTCCTCTGTCATTCCTTAGATCCATTGATCCTCGCGCATCAGCAACAATGGCGCCGAAATCCTCAGAATCCGGCGGGTTGACCCGTCTCCTGACCACTATCGCGATCGTGCTCGGCGTCTTCGCGCCCGTCGTCATGTTGCTGGAGCGCAACCTCGAGAGCTTCTACATCTTCAAGATGGACGAGCTGCACGAGCTCGCCCAGCGCGGCGTTACGGCCCACGGCAACGACACCGGCGCCATCGTCAATTACATCGTGAGCGAGCTTGCTGAGCGACACCCGCGCCACGTTAACGCGCACGGACACAACGACCCGGACGAGTGGATGTTCAACAATGCCGGCGGTGCCATGGGCGGCATGTATCTGATCCATGCCAGTGAGTAGATTAAGCCCGAATTCATATTCTGCGGAACGGCCCAGATGACTAATCCCCACCACAGGCATAACCGAGTACCTCATCATCTTCGGCACGGCGGTGGGCACAGAGGGTCACACAGGGCGACACACGGCAGACGACTACTTCCACATCCTGTCGGGCGAGCAGTGGGCGTACACGCCGGGCGACTTCGCGCCCGAGGTCTTCCCCGCTGGATCTGTCCACCACCTGCGCCGCGGCACCGTCAAGCAGTACAAGATGCCCGAGGGCTGCTTCGCGCTCGAGTACGCGCGCGGCTGGATCCCGCCCATGCTGTTCTTCGGATTCGCCGACGGCCTCTCCTCCACCCTCGATCTGCCCACACTCTGGCGCACCACCTACATCACCGGCCGCGAGATGCTGGGTAATCTTGCGCTGGGCAAGCTATAACTTGTGTGTGTATGTGTGGGTTTTACCAAAAAGAATAAAAATATGCTACGTTGGCTAGGTAGACGAGGTAATGGGACTCTCGTGTGTAATCAACGCTAAATGATCGGGTGTAATGGCTGTAATAACACACGTGGGACATGATATGGATAGAATTGGTAGAGACGGCTAGGAATGCCGAACACAATTCTTGGTCATATAGACGTACCTCTAGAATCATCTGTCCATTGATGATTGAGCTAGATACGCGACACATAATCTAATTTTTAACAACTTCTCATGTCACGATATGCCAGTCCTAAGTATACTCTAATGAGTATAAAATTATTTTTTTTTTTTTTTTCCAAGTTACTCTAGTAAACATAATTAAGCATGTACTGACTACTGTTAGGTTTACCCATTCAAACGAGAACGCGAAAATTAAATTCATAAAGCGCCTCTACCCATCCTCATATACCTACATGTAGGTGTATATAGAAAGGAAATACAAACGCCTAGTGTCATGCTCTGTCATGCTATGCCATGGTATCGTAATGCAATACGCCTGTAATAAACCCGAACCAAATCAACGCAATGCACCCCGCCTATACAATTCCCACATAAAACCGTCTCCAAGGATCGGTGTCTTTTGATGACTTTTCCCGCTCCTCCTGCTCCGTAATGAACTCAAGAACCCTCCAGTCGTAGATAGTAACCCATTCCCGTTCGCCATCTCTTTTCCTCAGGTCCGTGTCCTTGATTTTCTGCAGGAAGGCCTTTGTCGCTTCCTTTCGCTTCGATTCAACGAGGCAGATCTTGCGGATGTGCCGTCTTCCCGCGGATGTAGATGTGGGAGTTGACCCGTCTTCAAAGCTACCTGCGCTTCCGCCCAAGCTCGCAAATAAATCCTTGTTGTTCCATACCCGAGGATCGAGAAGAGGGTCAACGATACCATGGCGTCTTAGCAAATCTTCTGTGATCCAGGCATAACTCGATATGCATGGAGATAGTAAGATAGAGCAGCTAGCGAGGGCACATCTATGGGCAGTAATAGAACAGCATGTCGGATAATTGCTGTTCACCTTGCCTTGACTCTGAGCTGTCACTGAACTTTGTCGGGTCCTAGTGGCCCTACTAGGCGATGAAGATACCATCTCTGATGCCGTATAGTATGCAGCAGGTGATGAGATAGGAGGCTTCTCAGCGGGGAAATCAGTATCACCTACTGATGGGGTTGATGTCGAGGAGTCAACCGCAAGACACTCATGTCCTGTTCGCTGTCTCTCGGAAGTATTTGGGTCAAGCTGACTAAGGGGCTCACGATGTCGGTGACCAAGCGAGGAGTCTGTTGGAGTACTTTGCTGTAATGAGTCCACTGAAGACACAGGTTGCGTGCGACGCCGCTTTGTAGCGTGGCTTGATCCCGATCGCTCGGTAGCTCGTCGTTTACCACGGTTTGCAAGAGATGTTGTCGAACTAGCAGAGTCAGTCTCTACGGAAGCTACTGGAAGTTCAACAGCTGAGGACCTCGGAGGCATAGGTAAATTATATCTAGCTTGTCGAGGAGTCGATTGAGATGATGCCGTTGATGCAGACGAAGGAGCAACATCAGAGCAGCTAGTCGCTTGACTTAAAACATCGATAGAGAACTTTCCACGGTCCATTTTTTCGAGAGCTTTCACCCATTCCCTCATCTCCTGACTATCTTCTTCATCCGGAACATGCGTCGCCGTTTCGGCTATTTCCTGCAATTCAGAAAAGGCGATAGTATCCAGGTATGATCTATCGTGATGTACTTTGTCAACTTGTGGAAATCGCATACTCCAGAATTTTGTGTTCGGTTCCTTATCGAAGCCAAAACAACGCATATCAAATACTAAGGGGTCGGGGAATATAACCGTAGGTTTCTTCGCTAGAACACGGCCGCTATAGTCCAGCTGAATGAGCGTATTTTCCTTGTACGGCACCGATATTGGGCTTCGTTGCGTCCAGAAGGCTGATAGCGTTGGTCCAGTAAGCTCAACAATATTCGTTACCCGAAATCGGGGAATCTCGGTTTTTGCTCTTGCTTGATCCTTATTTTCCAAGCACCCTATAAAGAAATGTGTCCACTTGACGTTAGGCAATCTATACTCCCTTGCCTTCGCGGCATCGTATGATGCACCAACAACTGCGAAATCTCCAACATCGCCCCATCCTTTGATATATTCCTTCTTTAGTTTAATGTTGCAACAACCGTAGCGTCTATATGTTGTAGCAAAGTCGAAGTAGGGTTCGTCGGGCTTTAATACTAATCCTTCACCACGTGAAGAAATGCATTGTGCAAAGAGCTCGCGTAGAGCTAGGACGGCTGATGGTCGAGAGGTGCAGATAGTAGACCGGGTTACAAGCTCTGCGTAACCTTCTCGGCATGTCACCATCTCACTTAGGCGTCGAAATCGTTCACTATTCTTGATGCCAAGTAGAGATTCGTCGTCGATCAGAAGCACATCATAGTAGATGATCATCAGGTGCTCGTGATCGTGCGCCCTAGGGATATGTGAGCTTTAAACCCATTACAATGATTATTAGCAGCTTACTGTGAGTCATTTGCAGTGCCTAGGAACGAGCCTGAGCGAGAAACGTGTTTGCGGATCTTGTGAAACGGAAGAATCCTACGTTCCTATCTCTTGTTTTAGCATACGTCAACTCCATGTATAATTCAAGGGACACTTACCTTGGTGCTATAGACCACCAGTTCTCCTTCTAGGATGCAGCCTTTGGTAAAGGGGCAATCTTCACTCCCTATTTTGAGTGATTCACGGATAGATCTATTCCATCATTAGTCGAAGTTTGGGAGATTAACGACGTCGTAACTGACTTGTGTAAACCAACGCGGTCCATTGTGCTATCTTTACCGCTCTTGGAGAAGATTTGAATGCAGTCTCGCGGCCTGCGCAAGTCGATATGAATCTGACAGTACTCGCCGTCCATTTTCTGTTCACATATCACGTCTCGGCCCTGTGCCATATCGATGCAATTCCTCATACTTCTTCCTTTAAACCAGGGCTGCCTCCCAACCTTTGTCCCAAGATGCGGTTTTAGGTAGTTTGCAATAGTGCTTGGAGCGCCGATTTTCTCATCGATATGCCGTACAAATGCAGTCGCAACAGTGAGATCGTCTCTGATCTTCATCGTTTGGGGCAGGAGGAGATGATAGTTACGAAAGACAACGTGGGCATTCAATGCCACAGGCTGGTAATTTTTCAAGACCAACCTAGTAAACCATTTTGCATCCCGTGAACCAAGCCTAGTATAGATATCAGCCAATAGTGAGTTTGGATCACGCATATTGGATGTCTGGTGAAGAGCTCTGACGGCGGGCGAGCTGAATCTGCAGGCTGCTGCTATACGACTCAATGCCTCGTCAATCTCCTCCACAGTAAGATGGGTTGTGTCGTCACGAGAGTTAGGCTAGTGATTATCAGTTAGTTTTGCCATCTACCTAGGACCTCATACATGTCAACAAACGCAAGGCGGGAAGGGGTGGGCTTACCGTCCGTCGCAAAACGGACTCGACACAGTCGCCCAGATCTACGCCAGAGGCAGATTCGGTCCATCTCCGCAGTTCTAGGACACGCGAGGCTCCTAGCAACAAGACTTTTCCAAAAATGCTTTGCAGTCTCGGTGCCTGAATGTTATAGACACGATCCGTCCTCCTTTCAGGCAATAGCATAGATAGTATGGCACAGGCATCATTGCCAGGCGCATGGAGGAGAGACCGGTGATGTTGGAACCATGATTGAATGATTGCCTCAGAGGGCGCTTGTTTGTCTGGTGACCTGCGCACTTCGTCATCGAGCTGCTGAAGCAGATCACATATATACCGATACGGAAATGGCATTGCAATGGCATTCGGATTTTTTCTCTTAAGATACGAACCACCGAAAAGAAATGGTACGGGAAGGTACCAGGTCCTGGAGCAATATATACTGGCCGAGATAGATCATGTTTATAGGCAGCAAAGAGCAAAGAGCATAAAGCCATTGCAAGCGGTCTTATTCACCTTTGCCTGAATGAGATGGGGCAAAAAGACTCATGGTGGAAGGCAGCAAAGAACCTTATCCAGCAACAAACCAAACCAGTATAGTGACAGTGAATAAGGTTCTGTTGGTTTGTTCTGATTAGCCGACGCGGACCGGAGCTTGACGCGATGTCAATAACCCGTGTTCACGTGCTTGCTACCTTTGTATCCACAAACACCCCATAAAAGGCAACAATGGCAATACCTACATACTGTACAGTAGGTAGGTACCTAGGTAGAGTGGCACAGACAGCGGTGGTTTTCTTTTGCAGCTGTACGCCAGCTGCCGGTACTGTACACTAAAGGGGTTGCACCATGTCATCGACGGTTCTCCACATGGCAATGGGACCTGCAGGACATCATTTCGCCATTGCAGGGTAGTTGACGCTACTACTTTCCACGCAGTAATGCATCCCATCGAGTCCAGCTGCGTGGTAACCTACCTACTGTACACGGACAGTACCGCTGGAACTTGTTCTGCAGATAGGTACCGGTGTTCTGTACAGTACTAATAATGTTCGTAAAAAACCGCCCCTAAACCACACGATGCAGTCATCAAAACAGTCCATCGGTCACTGATCAGGACTTCTGTGGCGCTTTAGCACGTTGTTTTGGTAACGGTTGACTGGTAACCGTGGCGGAAGCGGAAAGCCTAGTGGTAGTATAGTAGGCGTGAAAATACTATTATAGTACACATTACAATCAAAACAAATGATGAGGGGTACGGATGGACTGATTGTCGCAATATCCCATATTTAAAGCAGACCCTGACCTTCTCCGATCTCAACAAGAATGGTGACTCCGCCATCTTATTACAGTATGTTGAATACTTATATAGTCGTTCACTGAATCGCCCGTCGTCTTCTAACCCTGTCTCGTTCAAAATTCAATTCATCAGCTTTTTCAACAGTTTGGCAGCATACTGTACAGCTCAATTTTATAACCACTAACCCAAGATATACAGTACTGTACGTACTAATACACCAACGACTCGTCATCCCCGGCTTCCCTGAGACGGTGGTAGCAATATTTCTTTTCATACGGGATCCAGTCGCTCGCATCGGGTGCTACGCTGTTTACCACGGTAGTACTACACTACCATTCGCCGCCTTAGCTCCCAGCTGCCCCTGACCGACAGGGACTCGAACTGCCCTATCATCTTATTGGAATTATTATAGGTGGCACCCGGCGCTGGCTGCAAGGTCCCAACCCAAACTAATACCACGCTCTCTGTGCGACTGTACCCTCCTGGTGCTCCTTCAATCTCCCAACGCTGCTATCAAGCGCAGCTTCACTCTCTTTCACCGCTGCAATCGCAGTCTGCACGCACTGATCATCGCCATCTGCCCCGGGCGCCGATGGTGGATTACGTGGCAGTGGCTGCAATTTATTTCTTCTGTCCATGAAACAAAAACAGCTTCTACAGATTTGTTTACTTACGTCTTCTTCGTCCGCTCTTTTCAACCACAGGCGCCTCACCAATATACTACGCACGCTATACTCTAGAAGAGCATCCAATTCTGGGAGACAGCGGCACCGTCGTGCCTCAAGTGCTCCGTCCGCTCCTTCGCCGTATTACCATCCCGGTCAAGGCCAACGCCGACGTCTCATAGGTGAACCTTGTAATTGTCGTTCTATTGAAAGACTTCTCAGGCCAACTGTTTGGGCAGCCATGGGCCTGGAGCGTCGTTTGTCGCGTGCGTCGCCTAATGCGCCGGTGTCCCTCGACGCAGTCTTGAATGTCTCTAGCATCGACTTCAGGCCAGAAGATAAGGCTCAAGCTTCGGCTTCTATCCCTTCCCCTCAAGCCAGCGACGGTGGCGAGGTTGAAGAGGACGGGTCAAACACCACGGGCACGACGTCGTCCTCTATGCCTCCGCCGCAGCCGCCATCCGCAAGCGAGACGTGCGACACATGTTCTATTCGCTCTACGTCACCTGCCTCTCGAAATGCGAACCGGCTTTCGTTGACACTGCCTATCGCACTACCCAACAGTCTTCCTTCGAGGCCAACACCGACGTCGTCGATGCCTCCGACGCCCATCGACACCATGACCCTCAATTCCCCCCGTCGATTCGGACGGGTTTATCGTTGCCATCGCAGCACAAGAACGTCGTGTGTTGGAGTTGCGAGAAGAATTAACACGAGCTGAGGTAGAGCTGAAAAGGCTGCAGAGACAGTGGACGATATCAGAAGCCTGCAAAAAGAGGCCACCAAACACAACGGTTGATCCTCCCCGAGCTCTTGCGCCAGCTGCGAATCTTCGTGATGGACACGAGGATAGCCCGGCAGCGAAGCGCAACAGCGAACTGGAGAGAAGAAAGGCTATTCTGCTTGCACAAAGTCAAGGAACCCCTCAACGGTACAAAAGAACCGTTTTTCGTGGAAACCATACGCGCACACTATCCTTGCTATCGCCGACCAGATCCGTTGGAGACGCGTCAATCCACGAGGACCAGGATAGCATTCGTTCACCAGATTCGTGCAATAGTCCTCCACCCACTTCAATTCGTTATCCTGCGAATAAACGTGCTACTTGGGCGCCATATCAAAGCACTCAGCAGTCTACTGGTGTCAAACAGCTTGCCAATGACTTCAAGCAAGGCCTTTGGACTTTTGTTGAAGATCTAAGGCAAGCAACGGTCGGCGATGAAGCCGTATCAGGAACAACAAATAGAACCACTGAGATTGGGTTAAGGTCGAATAGGGTAGATGGTGATCAAGACACAATACGTGCATCCACGGCGAGCCGTGGTCGCATTCCATTCCCCACGGAGCTAGACTCGCCATCAGATAGTCCAAGCAGCTCCAGTGATCGCAGTCAACACCGGCGAACAACATCCAAGCTAGAACCCCGAACACGAAAACATTTCTCGTGGACACCGTTAACGTTTGACAATTTCGATGACGACGATTGGTCAAACTGGGACACACCCAATGTGAAAACATCGCGATGGAGTGGAAGCACTGTAAATGGAGATATTGTTTCGGCCATTCCCGAGAAGGCTAACGAGCATGAAGCTGCACTGTAAGAATAAGCCACCCAACGACACGTCCAGCCAAAAACCAAGATGCACAAGCGCAACAAAAATGGTCTCCAGCTTTCTAATACGAGATGAGAACAGAAGACAAAAACGTCCGAGAGGCGAACTTCAACCATCGTCCCCAATGGCTTCTAGTAGGCTTGAAGAGCTACCTCAAGCTATCCTGAACAGCCTCACGCCTAGCAAGATCAAAAGTACGACCTCGAATTTCATTAAGGAGTGGGAGAAGAGCTTGTCGCCGCCGCCTCAGACAGCTACGTTTGACGCAGGTTTGCAGGATTTCACGAGAAACGCGCAGTAGATTATTTCTTGGTGCGAGGCGATTGGGCGCCGGTGGCTTTTGAGCCGAAGTTGGGGGCACAATTTAAGTCAGATCACCAGATCTATTAGGTTCAAGATTGGGATGTCACTCGTTGGGAGCTAATTCGTGACTGGTTTTGGACGAAGACCTCTCTGGAGAGCATGGTTTCGTTTCTTGTGGGAAAGAGTGGTATAGGGTGGTTATAAATATCTGTACGATTAATGATACTAATGATAGATGACGATGTAGCAACGATACACGATCGTTTTGCGTTGTCAGTTATTACACATCAGATTAATTCATCCGCCACCATGCTACCTATCATAAGCGACTCGTAAATAAAATGGTATTACGGGGTTAAAGCAAGACCTCGATACCTTACGTACCTAGCTATGTAACTATTGATAGATAGAATAGGAGAAAACATACTGCGTATGTAGTGTGACCAGTTGAGCTGTTAGAGTATTTAGACTGAGCACACAGATCTCAACCACCATATACATGTACCATTGATGTCATACCATTAAAAAACTACCTACATACCTATGTAAACCTTGCGAAGAAGGACCGGCCCGTGAAACTTGCACATGCCAACAAGCAAGACAAACCTACATGTAGTCTAGGCTTATGGCATGTCATGTTAACAAGACTCTACAAGCTTCGGCATACCTTATCTGATATATCTTATACGTAAAATTGTTTTAGATTGTAAATACAGATAACAGTTCCCCTTGCACCTGACAAAGTCGCATGAGGTGGTCTGGTGGACCTCCACCATCCGATGTGCGGGGCTGCAACCATTAAGTATATGAGACGCTCAACGGATGGAAACAGACACTATTCACTTACACTTAATAAATATCCAAAAGTGAATTAAAGATTGGAGTTTATGAGAGATCTATTTCTTCGCGTCATCTATATCTTCAACGGTTCTTAAAGTACCTAGGTAATAATAAATAAATATGACCATAGTCGCCCTGCCCCCTGAGCCTCAGGCCAGCCGAGCCGAGCTCCCTACCCCAAACAGCACACATTCATATTGGCACCGCGACCCTTCCAAGACGCTACTCAACCACCACACGACTCTAGATCTCCCTGCTACGGCCGATGTCATCGTTATAGGTAGTGGAATAAGCGGCACATTTGCCGCCAGAGAGTTAGTGGCCGGGGGAAGAAGCGTGGTGATGCTCGAGGCGAGGGAGGCATGTTGGGGCGCGACAGGGCGAAACGGAGGCCACTGCCAGCCCACGGTATGGGACAGCGTAGAAGAAGTGGCGAGGTTCGAGCTCGGGACGTTCAACTTGATCAAAGACCTGGTTGCCGAGCACGACATCCCATGCGACTGGCACGTTGTCGGCGGGGTCCACGCCATCTATTCACAGGATCTCCTCGAAGCCGCGGAGAAGCAGATCCTGCGCCTGCAGAAGTACCCGGATCTCAAGGACAAGGCGGTCCTCATCACAGACCGAGAGGAGCTGGTGGCCAGACACATCCCCGACGCCCTGGGGGCCATCTTCCAGCCCAATGCGGCCAAGTTGTGGCCCTACAAACTCGTCGCGTGGGTGTTGGAGACGCTGCTCGGCGAGCATGGCCCTGCGGCTTTCAACCTGCAGACAAACACGCCCGTCACGCGCCTCGAGCGCCGCGACTCGTCCTGGATCGCGCACACGTCGCGGGGGCGAGGTTCGGGCGCGGGAGGTGCTTCTCACCACGAACGCATACACATCGTATCTGCTGCCCGGGCTAACGGACATCATCGTGCCCGTGAGGGGACAGATCTGCGCTCTAGAGCCGCCGCGAGAGGCGATCCAGCTACCTCACAGCTACGTGTGGGCTGATGCGAGCGACCAGTATCTGATCCATCGCGGACTCGACGACACACAAGTCGGGACCGAGCGTAGAGACAGGAGCCTCATCCTAGGCGGCGAGAGGTTCGCCGTGCCCGAGGGCGAGGAGGGCATATCGCGCGACGACACGATCAACCCCCTGATAAGCCGAGCGCTACACCGCGGCCTCAACCACGCCATCAAGCTGCTCCCCGGCGACGAGCCTGAGAAGGAGGTCTTGCGCGACACGTACGAGTGGACGGGCATCATGGGATACTCTCGCGACAGCCACCCCTGGGTCGGCCGCGTCCCGGGGGCGGTTCTCGGCGACGAGGCGACGGATGCGGCGGCTGAGGGCCTGTGGATCAGCGCCGCCTTCTCGGGACACGGCATGCCGGTGGCGCCGCGGTGCGGCATCGCGGCCGCCGAGATGATACTGGGGAAACAAGGGGGCGTCAAGGTGCCGGCGGCGTGGATCCCCAGCCCAGAGAGGATCGCGAGGGCGCGATTGATGGAGCTGCCGAGGACACTCGAGGATTTAATCAGGTCATTACCTCCCGAGGAATGAATACTCCTGCGGTCTCTTTTACAGTCTTTTTATATGTGAGCGATAGATGCTATACTACACTTGTCTAAATGCGGGTTCGAGCTGCTTACACGGCTTTTCTCGTGACATGGGCCATCATTTGACAAAGTAGCTACGCCTTATTACTCTATCCCAAGAGAAGAGAGAAGGGATGAAGAGTGAGAGGCGGGGACTGGGGCGTCCCAGAAGTTCCATACACGACCACCTTAAATATTGCCTCGAATTTGCAGTGTCATGGAAAGGCGAAAACTCTAGGCAGGTACCTAATAGGACATATCGCTAATTAGAAACCTCTGCGCCAAAGTACGTACGACTTTGCATAACGAACTCGCCACGCAATTGTGTTAGACCCGGCGCAGGTTGTCCAACAAGATTACAGGAGACGAAACAAACATACGACTCGTTACGTAGATTTCGTCTGCCAGAGAATATAGTCGGCACATGCCCAGCATGATTCGTTTATGTGCGGTAGTTAGTACAGTGGTCTCAAAACAGTCAAGACCAGTTTGATTTCTAGGTTCAGTTTAGAAAAACAAAATGCGCCATATTATAGAAGGATTAGACATAAAAAAACTATTCCTTAGAATAATTACATAGTTTATCCAATAAGTTTTTTTTCTTGTTAATATTATTATCATAATATCAATAACTATATATACTGTACGCTCTAGTTTTAGGAATTACTAAGTCTATCAAGACTAAAAATAAAAATTAGTTAAGACTTAGATTACGTATAATCACATGGGACATAAGGGTGGCGAGCTATACAGCAGATGGATTCCAGATTATCTTCACATCAGTTCCAACCCAAGAACTCCTTTAACGCCTTGCTAATGCTGAGAAATACAGGTATCGAGAACTCTCCCCAAACTAAATACAGTCAACCACCAAGGTATGGTTGGGCTCTCCAAACAACAAGCGACGACTTCACGAGATCTTGGCCATACCTAGAACAAGAAATATAGTAGTTCTAGCGCCTGTCGTTTTTGACGCTAATACGAAGTCTAATAGCCTTTCCAAGAATCCTATCCGCAACAGGCAACTCTGCGGTAGGTGTGTATGCTATTTCCCGGGGTTGATCCCGTGTCCTCTGGTCTCACTGAGAGGGGTTGGTCGGTGAAACTACGGGCTCTGACGTTATACTCTAACCTGCCCGGGGTGACTTGTTTTCTCTAGCTCGTAAAGGCGATCGAGGCTTGGTAGTACGCTCTTTGCTATTCCATTCGTCTAGCATCGATGCTACTTGTGAAGCCCAAACATCTTCACCCTTAGCCAGATCAGAGAACTCTAGGCAGTTAGAGCCCCCGAGAACAAAGTCTCCTTGTCGACTCCTACAGAGTTCAGCCATCATGGCGGAAGAGGAAACTTTGGCCCCCAAATCGTGACAGAAGCTCCGTACGTAAAAACCGGATGTAACCGTCATTCTAATTCTTGCTGCAGGAGGTCCTTTATCTTCCCATGGAGGCGAATCCGTATCACGAGTCTCGGGGATGAGGTTTGACCCCCTGCCGGGTTCAGGGGCCGCAGGAGGCATATCACCTAAAGCCCCGGACATCAGTGGGACATCCTTCTGATTGTTCGACTTCTTGCGTTTGTTGAGTCGGTCATATACGAGAGCATCGACATTCTCGTCAGCCTTCCTCTTGAAATTCTCGTGTTCTTTCCGGGCTTTTGTGTCAGCTTCCTCCTCCTCAGGAGTGAGCTTCTTCGATGTCATCTGATCCTTCTCGACCTTCCAAACCTGCTCGGCAAAACTCCTCTCAAAGTTTGTAGCCTCCTCCGACGGCCACCGATGGGAGTGCGTGCCAGGTTCGTACCATTCCACTAGCTCTAGTTCTGAGACGTCGACCTCTCTAGTCGCAATCTCTCGTGGTATGGGTTTACCTTCGCGCGCGTATTCGTAGAGGGGCTTCCCTTCCATCTTAAGCGCAGAGTAAAGGGGTGGAATCTGTTGGAATTTCCCGCGAAACGATTTAAGGGCCTCCTCAACCAGGGGCCGTGTAATATGATCGTAGGCCGTCTTCTTCAAAATCTTGCCGACGCGATCGTATGTATCAGTGCTAGCGCCGAACAAAATTACCGTCTCGTAAGTCTTGGTGCAGTCTAAAAACGACTGTAGGGACTTAGTCCCTTTCCCAACGCCCAGAATGAGCACTCCTGTGGCTAGGGGGTCCAGGGTACCGCCGTGGCCCATCTTGACTCGGATGTCATTCTTGCCAAACTTGCGCCTCTTCTTCTTGTTGTTAGATTCCCGCGACCTACTCGCCTTTTCTTGATCGATCATCGGCTTGAACAGGACGGAGGGGTTGAAGTGGTGTTGGCAGTCTCGAATGACTTGCGCAGAGCTCATGCCTAGCGGCTTATTGATGCCTGCCATAAGCTCTCAAGGTTAGCCAACCAAGACATTTCCAATGCAAGTAGTGAGGCTTGAGGGTAATACTGAAGACGCCATCCAGGACAGGGGCAGAGACAGAACCAGATGCCGCCATTCTGAGGAACCTGGCAGTTATCATTCGAGTGATGCTATCGCTTGGAGGGACCGGGGGGGGGGGGAGCAAGAGACAAAAAAAATTTCTTTTGAATAGAAGCACAGAGAGAAAGCGCTCTACGATTTTCTATAATAAATCTCCATAGACAGCGCTGATATGAAGAGTTGGAAAAAGGGAGCAGAAGTACAAAATGGAGGGGAACGAGTTGGAAGTTGGGTTACGGATGGAAACATGTATCGCAGAAAAAAAAACTCCGATACGCGAGCAAGCTACAAAGGTTCGAGCCCGGACAAGAGATCAGACAAACTAAGGGTAGCCCCCCCTAGCTAACCTGAGGGTATCTATGCATTTTTTAAGTAGATATAACCTATAAAAGACTTGGCCTAGTTTTTTATTATATAAAATATATAATTTATAGCTAAATATTGTTTAATATTTATATATCGCTATATATATTCTGTTTATAAAATAAATAGAATATATATAATAATATAAACTTAGAAAATATTTCGGAAATAATTTATAGTAAATCGTAGTTTATTTTAAAAATAATTTATAGTAAATTATA